>ML843653.1:2868-38390 GCA_009831015.1 Picea engelmannii | reverse complement strand
CTTTGAATCATAAAGTAATTTTGTAGTTGAGAGAGAAAAGGTAGTGGGCTTGAATGTTTCTTTGGAAGAGAAGGAAATAATTTGATCAAATTTCTTCGAAGGAAAATGATCTTATAGCTTCAAATGAAACAATGGAAAAAATGAACAAGACCTTAGAAGAAGCATTGAAGCAACTATTATGTAAGAAATGCATAATTGATGTTAGAAATTTGATATGGGATTGAATTATCAATCAAATGAACTTGTTAAAACCAAATTTTAATGATTTCCATCAAAGGTTTTGTTTAATGCAAAATGTTCAACTGAATATTATTGGAATGTGGAGTGAAGTGTCTCAAAAAGCCGATATTGCCACTTGAGTGATAAAATTTCTTTATAGTTTGTCTCATAAAGATTTAATTCCTTATGGAATTAATGATATAACAACTATTATTATGAGTGTTGAAAAGGTGATTACTAAGATAAATTTGATATAGATAGCACACAACAAATGTAACAGTATTAATCGTGCTAGTTTATATATTTGTGTAAACTTGGTTTACCCTCTCATTGGACTAGTGATCAAAAGGTGCTTAGTACAACATTATTGTAATATTAAGGGGTGATGCTTTCACATTTTTCAATTTTCTTATTAATGGGTGAATTAATATTTTTTGAAATGATGGCTTATGGCTTAGTGATAAAATTTATCAATATTATGTCTTAGGAGGATCTAGTGGCTTCTGGAATTAATGAAATAGGGCGTAGGGAGATTGTTAGGCATTCCATGACCATATTTAACTTCCTTACATTGCAATCTCTCATTTTCTAGACAAATGACTTGAAGGTGTTTGCTTCTAAAAAGTGGACTAGATATCATTGTAGAAACAAGGTTGATGGGCCTGGCATTTGTTAAAACGATTTTGACACCAATTTTTGGTCTAAAGCAATATAGATTGTCAAAGTTTTCAAGCCCCTTGTTAAGGTGTTGTTTGTGGTGGATGCGGATAAATTGGCATTTGTTATATTTATGAGGCCATGGATCACGCTAAAGAGAAATAAGGGAAACATACAACGGTTAAAAAACCAAAGTATGTACCTATTTGGAAGATCATTAATAACATATGGAACAACTCACTCCATTGACACATACATGCAATTGGATATTTATTGAACACAAGAAACAATTACAAATCCAACTTTGCATGAGATGAACTTGGGCAGGTCAAAGATGGAGGAGTGTATACATGCATGGAGCACATCTTCTTTGATTAGAAAGTCTAGAATGACACACATAAGAAGACCATTGTTCTCAATATAAGTGCAAGTACATTTGGAAAAAAGCTACCTATTCATGCAAGAGATGAGGACCAACCAAGGAAACAATTCCAAAGTTTTTAAAATTCAAGTGTTCATTATTCTAGTAATTGAACAATTCTAGACAAAGTTAGAAACTAATTTATGAAATTTTCCAAATTTTGATTTGAATCTTCTGATTTATCACACTAAATTGGTGACAGGTATTTGGTAATGAATGACCTCAATTGCAACACCTAACAATTCAAATCATGAGTCAATATTTTAGTGATTTTGTGTGAGCTCAGTTGCTCGACCTTTCAATGCATTAACACGAAGAAGAGAAACCATTTGAAACAACAATAGTTGAATGACCTTGTCTTTGTGCAATACAACCTTCCATTGAGCTACAACTAGTTTATGAACAAAAAATTTGATGCAAATCCATTTTTCTTGGAGATGTTGATGCCCTCAATGGACCTTGGGCCCTAGGAACAGGAAACTGTCTGGTTTTTTTCAAGTTTCACCTATTGTATTTTTCTATTCCTTGTGACTTGATTTTTTGATGTGAGTGGTGCTCCTAGATGATTTCATTTTCTTTGAATAGTTTTTGTTATTGACTTTGTTACTTGAATGATGTTCAAATGCTTATGAACAAATGCCCACTTGATCTTTTCTTTGAGTTTAGTTGGATCATTGGCCTAGGTCTAGGTTTAATGATCTTTTAGTCTTGTTCAACTACTTTATGCCTTAACATTATTTCAAAACCATATTCCTCGTGAATTCCTTACTAAAGTGCCTTTAATTATGCTTCAGTAGTTTGGTTATGGTGATATCCTTTGCTTATTATGGATGATCCATGAATGGTTTCTTTAAATCATTATTTCAAAACCATCTTCCTCATGATTCCTTACTAAAGTGCCTTTAATTATGCTTCATTAGTTTGGTTATGGTGATATTCTTTGCTTATTATGAGTGATCCATGAATGGTTTCTTTCAATGGCATGCCAATTTTGTGCATGAAGCAGTAAAATTATCCATGCTTAAGAATCAAATCCATAATAATCAAAACATATGTAAACATAAATTGCAACCAAGAAATTTTTCTCAATCATGTTACGCAATTATTTGTTAATCTCACTACTAGTAAGTGCATCATCATTGTTGGTTAATGCATGCATCATTAGACCGAGATGTTTAATTCTTGTGTAACTATAAAAAAATTATTGTATAGATTCCATTAATGCACACTCATACATATCGATAAGAGATATGTTTTTTTAACATGATAGAAAAGGAAATATTAAGCATGGAAAAAATAAGAAATAAAGAGATCTTAGTAGTGAATATACTTGATGTTAGATTTGTTTTGACTATTGACTATCCACCTTGCTAAATGTGTTGGTTCTCCGAACAAGACATCCATTTACGCAAAGAGAACATAGAAGTAAAAAAATGATTTTCCCTTTCTAAAGCAAGTAATCTAACTTGGATTATTATGGTGCTCTTACGACAAAAAAAATTCTTCAGTGTGATTCATATACAATCTTAATAGTCAAGATTGCATTTGGGTCAATAAGATATCATTGTATTTACTCACCACATATTCTTACATGATCTATTAATGCATTTTTAGGAAACTTTTCTAAGAAAGGAACATGAATTTTAGAGGTTAAATAGAGGATCTAATCTATTGAATAACTTTAGGCAGCGACATTTTGTCCAAGAAGCTTTTAAGTAATGTGTATTGCTTCAAGACATCTCAAGTTGCAAAGGAATTGATATTAGGTGTTTCAACATTACTTGTGGCCTCCATGTTTTCATGGGAAAAGTGTGAATCCTCCAGCACTATCGAGTAGTGTGGGAATCGATGGTTTACCCATTGGGTAGCCACATGCCTCCAATCAAGTCACTAGACTCACACAAGTTTCCATGCAACATTGGAGAGCATAGTTAAATGAGAGATGGATTGGACTGCTAAGGATTACATTACATCATTGAGAGCTATGTAGCACATGGAGAAAACTAGAGTGTTGTATTACACTTGCAACAACACAATCATTCCATGATGATTCACTAAAATATTCTATCATGCTAGAGTACACTCGAGCTCTTCAATACATTATTTTTCACTTCTCCTCTTATGTTTCTTCATTGCAATTGCATATGAAATTATGGAAGAAAATAAATAAATATAAGACTCATATGAAGGATCCAACTCATATTTTTATATCTCAAGGGTTTACATATCAATTATAATGAATAGTGGAAGCTTAAGTAGAGTAGTTTTGATTTAGGAAGCCTCTAGTGAAGCGAGAAAACCCCGGAGATCCTAAGATGAATCAAGTTATTGATGATTATTCCTTGGGTATTGATATGCTTGATTGATCTTTCAAGAACATTATGTTTCTTTTTCAAGCTCTTCAAAATGGTGTGTTTCCTCTATGAACATATAAAAACATAAATTTACTTAAAATATGCAAGATCTGGTAAAAAATGCACTAGAGACTAAAATTCATTGGTGAGGGAGTGTAGCAATGAAGAAAAGCATCAAGTGATGTGTTTTCCCTTGGAATATTTATCATACCCCATAGAAAGTGGGAATATCTAGCAAAGACCAAAATGCAACACTTAGGTATCTACAACAATGAAGCAAGGAAGAAAGAAATATGTTTTTCCTTATGAAGGCTTTGCCAAACCCATACAAGATAATAAAAAAATGCATAGAAGACAAAAATACATTGGTGAGGCAACTACAACAATGAAGAAAGAAGGTAAGGAGTGCATTTTTCAGTTGGAAGATTTGTCAGGCTTCATAATAAGCTAAAAATGTATAGAACAAAAAAAAACATTGTGTTGACGTAGTTGTAGCAGCACATCAAAGATGTAGGTGATGGATTTTTACTTTGGGAAGCTTCATTGGGCCCCAAGCAAGATAAAATATATATAGAAGGGAAAATGACACTAATTGGGGTGCCAAAACAACAAAGAAGGAAGGCGTGCAGTGTGTTTTTCTCTTAGAATCTTTGCCAAGTCTCGTGGTAAGTGAAAATGTTAGGATATTTAGACATTTAGGAGTTAGTTAAGATCAACTTGGTCTAATGTGTCGTTAGGTTGAACTGTGTTTCTTAGTGTGTTTCTTTAGTATACATTTGTAATTTTGTAATATGACGGTCATGATATGTTCTATACATAGAGTGATCAGATAACTCACTCCTTGATCTTCCTCGATCTTAACAACTACATTGATCCATGGATTGACATCCGATTAGTCCATGATCTTTATTTAAAGAGCATAGAGGGTCATTTACTGATGATCGATTGTGAGAAACTCTCTTGTAATATTTTTTATTTGCATTAATAAATTACCTCAAGTGGCCACGTTGGATGGGGTCGTAGATGTTTCACCATTGGGGTTTTACCACGTAAAAACATTGGTGTGTTGATCTTTGATCTGGTTGTGTGAGTGATTGTTGAAGGTGTTTGTTCTATGTTGGAATACCCTGTGTTGTCGAACCGAAAAAATGCATTAGAGGCAAAAAAAAAACATTGAGGTAACTACAACACTGAAGTAAGCCAATTAGTGATGCATTTTACACTTGGAGCCTTTGTTAGTGACGCAAACCCCCAAACCTTCGAGTCGAGGGTCCGCGCAGGATCGCTCTATGTCTTCCCTTTGAGTCTAATTGACTCTTTTGGATCCCTATCGAAACCTTCAACCAATTGATCCACAAGTCCTTATGAGCTGAGCTTGTGTTTACAAACACCAGGCGCCAACTCAAATCTCCTTGGCCGCAATAGTGTCGCACCCTATTCAAATTCGAGACTTCGGGGTTCGCGACTTCGCGATACCTATCGTCGAGTTTCCCGACCTTTCAACTGCCGAAACCCGAAATGTCGATTTTCCCGAAATGTCGCCACGTCCTCCTCTTGCATGCCTTATCGTGTTTCGTGATTTCGAGAATCTCGGAACAAATAATCCCTTACCCCTCATCTTCCCGAATGCCGAAATGTCGAAACCCGACAGGTCAGCCAAAAGTTGACTTCCACACGGGTCGTGTCACTTTATCAGGGTTTCGGACTTCGCAACTTCGAGAATCCTAATGCAAGACTCCCGACTCTCCAACCCACAAATCCCCGAGCTATGAAATAGTAACTCCAATGGGATCAACGTCTATAATCCTCCCTTCAATCCAACAGCTAGCGTGATTTCAGACTTCTAGATACCGGGAGTTCAAGATCTCGGTCCCAAACCTCTGTCCTCTCAAGTTCCCAAACCCCGAAATGATCTGACGGCTCACAACAGGTCGTGATCAATGGTCCACGTTGATTCCTGATACCAACTGATGGGTTCATCCTCCCTTATCCACCTTGCAGTTCTTCAGGATATCATGGTCCTTGGGACTTTGGAAGTTTTGCTGGGAGAATTCTGACCGCTCGTTCCTCCTCAACAACTTCTATGAATTGAACCAAAGTTCTCCCCTGCTAAACTTTACTTCAGTTGGATGACTTCAACTCTCATCTTCCTTTGAAGTAGTTCAAAGGCGTTATCCCTCATGAGCTTATGTCACAAACTCAATCCTTCCAAAGGGTTCCTGCTCGCACTCCTTGCAACAATCCTTCAAATAATTCAGCGTATTTGAACTCAAGATTATGTGCACTCCCCGCAACAGCAGTTCTTCAACTCTCCTTTTGTTGATAAGTCCTAAGACTCCCAACGCTTGTGCACTCCTTGCACGGATTCATGTGCTACTCCTGCACTTCTGCAGAAATGAGAACAACGGTATCTCTCCTAAGATTTCAGAGATAAAATTTGTACTTTCGTCAATGCACTCCTCGCGGACGTTTCATTGCACTCCTTGCAGGAGCTTCTCTCACTCAGGAAGAGAAACAATTGAAACTCAATATCTCTCTCTCAGACTTCAAACATTCAACATGAAATCCTACATTCAACACAAAATAACAACAAACACATAGATAGAGAGAATAAAAACACTGTAAGCATACCATTCACCGTGTATAAGCAGAAAACATCATAACACCATGAAATATGAATCAAAGCTTCATAAATTAATTCAAAACTTCTGTACATGGGTTCTTCTCTACAACTCTCTGCTACAACTCTCCTCTTCTCTATGCTCAATGATACAATGCTCTCTAATTACAAATATACAAGAATGAGGGTGTCTATATCCGTTTTCCCTCCTATGCTCTAAAACTGTCTAATCTGGAATTTAAATCTACATACTTTCATTAACTATGCATAAATGCCTTAACTTTCTATAGATGAGAGAAATCGCTCATGATCTGTTTACAATGTGTGAGTACGTTTCTCTTAACTATTACATTAATGACTTTGTTTCAAAATTCAAAACGGGTCTTTATGAGAACATGCTCTTTTCTTCCTCCGCGCATCCAACTATTTCTTTGGCTTAGGTCGCGGACTTTGGCTTTATGCGATGCTCCTGTATCATACTCCCTCGCTTGAAAATTTTCATGGACTCTTGTTCATGAGTTCTTGCACGGTCTATCCATGCTTATGAATTTCTGCTTCATTTTCCTAGCTGGCATCTTCAACTGGATGTCCCTTCCATTTGACCAAGTATTTGAAATACTCTTTTCTCCTGGTCCTCTTGTTGATTCTCTTGTCAAGTATACTTTCCATCTATGGATTTTCATCTATATGCATTTGTTTAGTCCACTGAACCTCTGTCTATTCACTATCTTCTCCTGCTTCTACAGCTTTGTAAGGGTACAAATTTGAGATGTTGAATATCGGTGAAATTCTGATTCCATCGGGTAATTCATTCTCATATGCGTTTTCCTCAAATTTCCTCGTGACTCTGCATGGTCCAATCTTTTTCATCTTCAGCTTGTTATATTTCCCCCTTGGGAACCTCTCCTTCCTCAGGTGTGCAAGAACCATATCACCAACTTCAAATTGAAGTTCTCACCTATGTTGATCTGCCCTATGCTTGTATTCTTGACTCGAATTCTGCAATCGTTCCTTAACTCGATTGTGAAGCTCCTTAATTGCTTTTGCAAAATCCTCTGCACTAGCACTTATGAATTCATTTTGTTCCATATCTTTTAATTCAGAAACTCCCCTTGTCTACATTCCATATACAATTTGGAATGGACTCTGCCTTGTGCTTCTATTGATCGAATCATCATAAGCAAATTTTGTCTGTGGAAGAATGTGATCCCACTGACTATGGTGTTCAGTCACTAGGATCCTCAGTAAATCTCCCAAGCTTTTGTTTACAACTTCTTTTTGCCCATCCGTCTGAGGATGATACATTGAGTTAAATGACAAACTTGTTCCCATCTTTTTCCATAAAGTCCTCCAGAAATGTCCAACAAGCTTGGTGTCTCGATCTGAAACAATACTTCTTGGTAAGCCGTGAAGTCTGACGACTTCTTTGAAAAACAGGTTCGCAATATGTGTTGCGTCATTGGTTTTCTGGCATGGTATAAAATGTGCCATCTTGGAAAATATATTGAATACCACAAAGATTGAATCACAACCTCTTTGTGTCCTTGGTAGCCCCAATATAAAATCCACGCTAACTGCATCCCACGGCCTCTCAGGTATGGGTAATGGTCGATACAACCCTGTATTCTGTCTTTTTCCCTTTGTGTGCTGACGAATTATACATCTGTCCACAAATATTTTGACATATGTCCTCATCCCTGGCCAAAAATATGAGCCATTGAGTTTCGAGAACGTTTTGTCATGACCAAAATGTCCGACCAATCCTCCACTATGTTTTTCTTTCAACAGATTCTCCCTCATGGAGCATTTTGGAATACATAATTGATTTCCCCTAAATAACAATCCATCCTGGATCATATATTCGGTCCATTGGCTTTTGTCCCTAAGAATTGGATTCTCAGATGCCTCATACGCTTCCTTAAAATCTGGATCATCTCTGTACATTTCTTTGAGATTATCAAAACCCAAAGTTTTGATTCTAAATTCCTGCATAAGCAAACATTTCCTACTCAAAGCATCGACAACTTTGTTAGCAGTTCCAGAAATATGCTTAATTACAAAATTAAAATTCTGCATGTATCTTTTGGTTCAACTTGTCCTGTTGAGTCACAAATTGTAAAGCGTGATTATCGCTGTAATAAACAAACTCCTTAGGAACCAAAAATATGTCTCCATTTCTTCAGCACTTGTATGACAACATAGAATTCCTTGTCATATGTGGAGTATTTAATCTTCGTCTCATTCAGTTTCTCACTGAAGTATGCAATCAGTCTATTATATTAGCTTAATATCGCTCCAATTGCAAATCCACTAGCGTCACACTTGACCTGAAATGTCTTACTGAAATCTGGCAACACCAAAATTGGTTGCACCGTGATCTTCTTCAACAAGTTGAAACTCTTCTCTGCTTATTTTGTCCAGTGAAAAGATTTATGTCTTTTCTTCACCGTGTCCATCATCAGTGCGCTAATCCCACTAAAACTTCGTATGAATTTCCTATAGAAACTAGCTAAACCATGGAAGCTTCGAACTTCAAACACACTTTTCAGTGATGGCCAATTCTTAATCGCATCCACCTTTTTCGGATCCATCTTCAACTCATTTGCAGAGATAACAAAACCCAAATAAATGAGTTCTTTCCTCATAAATGATAATTTCTTCACATTTATCAACAACTTCTCTTGCTACAATCTCCTCATCACTATAGCTAAATGCTCCAAGTGTTTTGCTTCTGTTTTTCTGAAAATTAATATATCATCAACATATACAATGACAAATTTTCCTATGAAATCCTTCAGGACTTCATTCATCAATCTCATGAAAGTACTGGGCGCATTTGTTAATCTAAATGGAATAACAAGCCATTCATATAGCCCATCATTCATCTTGAAGACAGTTTTCCATTCATCACCTTCTCTCATATGAATTTGATGATATCCGCTTTTCAAATCAATCTTTGAAAAAACCTTTTCTCCACTCAAGAAATCCATCAAATCATCCATCCTTGGCAATGAAAATCTATATATAATGGTAATCTTATTAATCACTCTTGAGTCTGTACACATCCTCCAGCCTCCATCTTTCTTTGGGCTAAGTATTGTTGAAACAACGCATGGACTCAAGCTTTCTCTAACCAATCCTTTGTCCACTAAGTCCTGGACTTGTCTTTTGACCTCTTCATTCTCCCGCGGCGTCAATCTGTACGCTGCTTTGTTTGGTAAACTATCTCCAGGTATAATATCAATGTGATGACTTATACTTCTGATCTATGGCAACGAACAAGGTAATTCATCCACTACTATATCAGCGAACTCTTCCAGCAACTTCTAGATTTCTTCTGGTAAATTATCCACTCTTGTACTGGTTAAAACAATCCTAGGCTTCCTGGCCAAAATAAATTATGTATCTTCCTTCTTATTAACCTCCTTAAGAATTTCCTTCCCACTCATGAGAAATACAGTGTTGCTCACCTCTGGTTTCACTTCTTTATCCTTAATCGGCAGCAACATGTCAGTTCTCCCATTCTTCTACAGGGTGTATTTGTTCTTTCTCCCATCATGAATCACATTCCTGTCACATTGCCATGGTCTACTCAGAAATAGATGACAAACATCCATGGGAATGACATCACATAGTATTTCATCCTTATATCATCCTATTTTAAATTCAACTAAACATTGTTTAGTGATATTTACCCGATGTCCTTTTTGTAGCCACGAAACTTTGTATGGGCTTGGATGTTCAATAGTCTCCAGCTCCATATTTTCTACCATATCTATAGAAACGATATTGTATGTGCTACCGTTGTCCATGATAACTTTGCATACCCTATCTTTGGTCTTGCAAGCAGTCCAAAATAGACTGTTCCTTTGGGTTGGGTTCTCTGTCTCCTTCTTTGGCTTCAAGAGAACTTTATTCATCATCAAGTATCTTCCGCCCTTAGCATCTTCTGCCTCAACATTCCATCCTTGTGCTTCGAAAATGTGAGTTTCACCACCTTCTTTCTTTCTATCTGGACATTCATAAGATTTATGCCTGTTCTTCCCACAGACAAAACATTTCAATTCACCTCCTCGACCTCTTCCTCTTCCTCTGGCTCACAGAAAACTGTTTCTATCAGCATACTTCCCTCTCTGTGAGATTCCTCCTTTCTCGTGTTGAGTTTGAGGTTTCCTTCCCTCTTCTTGAGGTCTCTAAGTTTTGTCTTGGGCAATTGTTTTACCTCTGGCTGGACTTCTTCCTCTGCCTCTTTGACCTTGCTTTCGACTCAGTGTTTCTTCAGCTTTCAGAGCCATCTGATAAGCATCTTCTACAGTCTGAATGATCATCATGCTCATCTCATCTTGGATGTCATATCTCAGACCATTCATGTATCTGGAAACCTTTTCATCATCTCTCTCCCGATGTCCTACTCTGATTTTATATTGTAGAACTCCTCAGTGTATTCCTTTATTGACATCAGCTTCTGTCTCAAATTCTGCATTCTCCGAAAAAAAATAATTTGATAATCCTTGGGTATGAATTTTTCTTTCATCTTCGCAACCATTCTATCCCAACTTTTGATTTTCTTCTTTCCTTTGCAGCGTCTGTCAGCCTGCAGTTCATCCCACCATAATGTTGCATGCCCTTTAATTCTTGTGACAACATGTTTGACTTTTATGTCTTCCTCAACATCCTCATAGTCGAAGTATTTATCCAGAGCTCTAATCCAGTTTAGAAGCTCTTCAACATCCAGGTCTCCCTCATACATGGGAATTTCCATCTTTTCTCTAGCACCTATCCTTGCGACAACCCTGAATAGGCGTTCATGTACATCATCTTCGATTGCGACTTCTTCTCCATGTCCAGCTTCATTTTCACTGTCAGCCTCACTGATATCCCCAGTGTCGACTGTGCGCCTCTGTGTTGTCTCCATGGCATCAAGCCTGGCACATCGTTCGTGCATTTCCCTTTCCGCTGTTGGATCAGGCATTGGTCTGTCTCTTCTCCTTGGCGGCATGGATGAGAAATATTCCTCTGTCCCCTGCTACAGAAAGAAAAGGCTTGTTCTGTTCTCTGATACCACAACTGACACAAACAAATCCTACATTCACACAATATTAAAGAAAATGCATAACAAAGAGAATAAACAACCATGAGCATATCATTCAGAATGTACACACAGAAAACATCATAACACCATGAAATCTGAATCAAAGCTTCATATATTAATTCAGAACTTTTGTACATGGGTTCTTCTCTACAACTCTTTGCTACAACTCTCCTCTTCTCTATTCTCAATGATACAATGCTCTCTAATGTTACAAAGATATAAGAATGAGGGTGCCTATATCTATTTTCCCTCCTATGCTCTAAAACTGTCTAATCTAGAATTTAAATCTACCTACTTTCATTAAATATGCATAAATGCCTTAACTTTCTACAGATGAGAGCAATCGCTCATGATCTGTTTACAATGTGTGAGTACATTTCTCTTGAGTCTTAACTATTACATTAATGACTTTGTTTCAAAATTCAAAACGGGTCTTTATGAGAACGTGCTCTTTTCTTCCTCCACGCATCCAACTATTTCTTTGTCTTAGGTCACGGACTTTGGCTTTATGCGATGCTCCTGCATCAGTCAGGCCCCGCAGTAAGTGGAAAATGCACTAGAGACTAAAACACATCATTGGGGGAGTTATAGTAGTGAACCAAGAAGGAAGGTAATGTGTTGTACTCTTGGAAGCTTCGTTAGATCCCACAACAAGCTAAAAAAAGGAATTAGAGGATAAAACACAACTCTTGGGAAGTTGAAATAGTGCATCAATGTGGTAAACATGTTTTTTTCCTTAGAGAAATCTTTTCGTGCTACAAACAAAGAAAAAATACATTTAAGGGGAAAATGCTTTAGTAGAGGAGCTACAACAATATGCAGATTGAGCATGAGATGTGTTTTACCATTTGGGATGATTTGTACAATTCTTTTCTTCACGGGAGATATTGGATGCCAAGATCTTTCCCATAAATCTTAGCTCATAAATGCATAGGCTTAGACATGTCTTTCCATTCTTAACATAATCCTTTCTTCTTGTACATCATGATTTACAAGTTCATTTTTATTCGATGGATGTGTTTTAGGAAAGAGAGTTGTCCAAAGTCAACATAGGACAATGGGTGATAGCTATGAAAAATATGAGTATGGAATCATATTTAGCATGTGCATTTACATACAAATTGATAGATCCAAAGGCATACTCAATTGCTAATTTTTGGGTACTACATATTATTTAAAGTTTACGAAAAATTTCAATTATAATATGAAAAATTTTATTAAATGGGAAGGTTGAAGACTCCAAAACCATTGTATAAAAACCATAAATCAATTTGAATTTTAAATCATATTACTCATACTTATTTACCCCCATATCAATTAGTTATATGGCTCATGCTCCATGGATGCCTTGATTACTAGCTCATTGATGGAAATTTAAAGTAAAAACAACATTAATTGATGGGGAATTTTTAATTGATGAATTGGGTATTATTTCTCTCATGATGAATGGATGAAAGTGGTTGGGGTGTCATTGTGTAATGTTCCCAAGCAGATTCGTTGGGGAACTTAGATGAATTTCTGAACTTGTTTTTTCGTTTTTTGCAGGGTTTACTTCTGGAGTTGCGCTCTAGGTGTTTTATGAAGTGTTTGTAGCATATATAAGACAAAACTTAAGTATATCACAAGATATAAGAGACATTAAACAAATATATTTCAGAAAAAGCTTCAAATCTTACCTTTATTTAGTATAATAAGTTGATCTTCCACAAATAGATCTACAGATTTGGTACAATAGAATAAGATAAAGAAGCCAAAGATGCATGAACCCTTATGATACAACAGGGTCTCCAATATCCCCCACAACTGACTAAATACAAATACAAGATCAATTTCTTTCCCTGGTGAGCAATAATCTTCAAATCTGGTACCGGTGCACCCCTCACTAGCTGGAAAAGCTATATATTTTGGAATCCCTGAAGATGACCTTCAAAATTCATGACAATACTGCCAAAATGTAGATCGGGAGCTGCAAATAACTTATGGAACAATTTTGGGGCCAAACCCCTTGATCAAACCCTCCAACTCACTTCCTCCTCAAGGACTGGTGTGCCCTCCTTCAGTAAATACACCCCACTAATGAATGAAATAGATATGCAAGAGGAAACCTCCAATAACGGATGCAAAAGGGTGCTATGGGGACAAAAATCACTCATGTAGTGTATTTCCTTGAATATTTGGCCTCCAAAAAGAAAATCAAATGCTTTTTCCTTCAGTTAGTGTGCCCAACCTGCTAGAAAAACCCTTCAACTACACCCTACTTGCACAAATATCTCTTGGAATGAATCTGGACTGAATAGAATGGAGAGGAAGGGATATTTCACATCGTTGACCAAGCTTGGATCGGGAACAGAGTGATATTTCACCTCCTTGTTGGTCCCTAGGGTTTCTTGACTCAAAACCCTCAAAAAACGTAAGGTGCACAACTCAAGTGATCTTAATAGAAGAATAACATGAATGATGAGTGAGGCACCCTTCTCTCACTTTTATACATCCATCTTCTATTTCTCTGTTGATTTCATTTATGATTTTCACTAAGATTATTGTTTTTTATTTCTTCTTAAGTCAATGACCCTTTTTTCCCTTTTCATCCAGTCACTTAAATAAAATATCATTAAATCACCTAGTGACATCTTTAGCGCCTCCTACTCCTTTTTCCTATTGGACTATAGTCTAGAGGGGTGACTTGACTATTAAGTCCTCCATTGTTGTGTCAAGGAGAGGGGAACATTACAGTCTCCCATACTGGAAATTGCTTTCCCACAAGAAATTGTGTACATGTTTGTTGTAGCAATTGTTCACTTTAACAAGTTGCATCTTCTATAGGAAAATTCTTCCATTTGACCAAGTACTCCTTGATATCCTCGTTCCTTAGTTGTTTTTCCCTTACCTCCAAGAACTATTCTGGAATGAAAATAAGGTGTCCCTCCTCATCAATTGGAGGTAGATCTTCATTATCTACAACATGTTTCCCCAAAGCTCTTTTTAGGAAAGATACATGGAAAACATTGTGGACTTTGCTATCTGGTGGTAGTTTTAGTTCATATGCAACTTCCCCATTTCTCCTTTGCACTTCATAGGGTCCATACAAACGTGGTTTGAGTTTCTCAGCTCCACTCCTCCTAATAGATGATTGTATATACGACTGTAATCTTAAATAGACCAAGTCCCCTACCTCAAAAGTATGTTCCACCCCCTTTTTGTCCGCATACAATTTCTACTGGTTTTGAGCTCTATGCAAATTTTCTTTGAGTTCTTTAAGGATGTGTCGACTTTCGTGTATCCATTATTTTACCATAGGAGTCGTGTTGTCTCCAAAAAAAAATTCAACAGAAGTAAGGGGATCATAACTGTACAAATCTTTGAAAGGAGACATACCAATGGATAAGTGGTGTTGTAGCAGTACTCTCCCAAATAGATCCATTCGACCCATGCTTTTTGTTTCCCTGCTACATAATTCTTGAGGTATACCTCCACCCACTTGTTCACTATTTATCGTTTCCCATATGTTTTTGGATGGTAGATAGTGATAGGAGTCAACTCAGTACCCACCAATATAAACAACTCCTACCAAAAGATGCTCATAAACTTTTTTTCCCTGTCTCTCACAATTGTCTTGGGTAGTCCATGCAACCTGAAAACCTCCCTGAAAAATAATTCAACTACTTGAGATGCGCTATAGTCCATGGTGATGGCATAAAAGTGGAAAAACTTAGTCAAACAATCTACCACCATAAATATACAATCTTTCCCTTGTGTCGTGGGAAGCATTGTAATGAAGTCCATAGATATGATTTCCCACTTACGCTCTGGAATGGGAAGAGGATGTAATAGGCATGCCGGATGATTATGCTCATCTTTATTCTACTAGAAAGTAGTACACTCCTTGATGTAGCGCATGACCTCTCCCTTGATACCCTTCTAAGAAAATATTTCCTTTATCTTCCTGTATATCTTAAGAAACCCTTGGTTCCCTGCTAATGGTGAGTCATGGAATGCATGAAGCACTTTCTTCTTGAATGAATATTATGGAACTAAATAGATCATTCCTATATAATAAATAATTTCATCATTGATCATGTACATGTCATCCTATAACTTACCATCTATCAACTCACATGCAATTTTTTTTTTGAATACTCCACCAATAGAAGAAATTTTCAGTCCACTGATATTTTGGTCATGGAATAGGCTGAGGGCCTTCTGGACAAAGCACCTGCCACTACATTATTCTTTCCTTTGACATATTCTATGTCAAATTTATATTCTTGGATATTTCTCACCAATTTTTTGTTCCTCTCATTAAGATCTTTTTGCGTAAGGAAGTACTTGAGGTTGTTATGGTCTATTCTAACCACAAATTCCGCTCCAACTAAATATTGCCTGAATTTGGCCAAAGCATGCATTATGGCTATCATTTATTTATCATAAATGGTGTATATTAGCTCGGGACCCCTCAATTTGCGACTTTCATAGGAAATGGGATGCCTATTATGCATAAGCACAGCTCCTACACCTTCACCGGATGCATCACACTCCAATATGAAAGGTTGAGAGGAATCGGGTAGAGATAACACAGGGCAAGTACTCATCACATTTTTCATTTTATCAAATGTTGATTGAGCTTCATCACTCCACTCAAATGCTCCCTTCCTGGTCAAATTAGTTAGGGGTGCGCAAAGTTGGGAGAACCCCTTGAAAAAATTCCTATGATACTTGCAAATGCCAAGAAAGATTTTGATTTTTGTGAGTGTTTTGGGCATGGGCCAATTAATGATGGCCTGAATATTCTCTTGATGAACCTGTACCCCTTTTTCTCCAATAATGTGTCCTAAGTAGAGGACCTTTGTCATTCCAATTTCACATTTTGACTCTTTGGCATATAAATATTTCTTCTCCATAATGCCCAAGATCTCATCTACATGTTTGAGGTGGTCCTCCCAAGTCTTATTTTAAATCAACAAATCATCAAAAAAGACAAGCAAGTATTTTCTTAGTTGTTTGTTAAACATGTGGTTCATGCAGGACTGAAAAGTGGTTGGTGCATTGGTCAAACCAAAAGGCATGACAAGGAACTCATAATGTCCAAAGTGGCATCTGAAGGTTGTTTTATGTATGTTTTTCTCCCTCATCCTGATTTGATGGTATCCAGAGCGCAAATCATTTTTTGTGAAGTATATTGCACCACATAGTTCATCCAACAATTCATCTATCCAGGGAATGGGGTATCTATTCTTGATAGTTCTCTTATTCAATTATTGATAATCTATGCACATGTGCACAGTCCGATCCTTCTTCTTTACCTACACAACTGATGATGCGAATGGGCTTGAACTTGGCCTGATATGCCCCATTGCTAGAAATTATTTGATGGAACTTTCTATCTCATCTTTATTCTTCTTGGGGTGTCTACAAGGTGTAGTGATGAATGGTTTGGCCCCTTCTTCCAATTCTATAATTTTCTCAAACCCTCTATCTAGTGGTTGACCTAGGGGAATAGGCTCAAAGACCCTTTTACACTTATAAAGGATCCTTTGTATATCTGGAGGGTATTGTTTGTTTCTCCTACCATTTTTGTCCATGATAAAACATTCAGCAGCATAGGATATCTCTTCACACCTAAATATGGCATGCATTTTCTTGGCTATCACAACTATAGGTGAATCCCCTGTCATTCCATTAAGTGTGAGTCTCTTCCCTTCTTCTGTGTTGAAGGACATTTCCATGGTTTTGTAGTTGGTAGTAATTGGCCCCAAGTTGCTAAGCCACTGCACACCTAAGATGATATCGGTGTTAGGAATATCTACTACATAAAAATCATGTGTCAAGGTGTACCTGCCCAATGTCAAGCTCATCTGTGGGATGTACCTGTCACAAGCCATAGTGTGCCCTCCTGCTACCTCAACCAGAAAGCCTTCAAAATCAACTGTAGGAAGATGTCTCCTCTCTACCATAGCCATATCAATAAAATTATGAGAAGCTCCTCCATCTATTATCATTGTGACCCTCTTCCCTTGGACAACTCCCTTCATCCTGAAAGTGTTAAACTTAGGCACCCCACTCATAGAAGCAATGGTAACCTTCTTGATCCCACTATCATGATGGAAGTATGCCTCATCACATTGAGCATGCAAGGTTTCTTCTTCCACCCTATGGTTTTATTGCATAGTATGAATATCTCCACCCCCCTCATCATATGTTTCCTCTTCATTGTTAGACACCACTTCTATATAATGAATTTTTCCTTTTCCCAAACACCTATGACCTAACTGCCATGGTTATTTACAGGTGAAGCATAGTTTATTCCTTCATAATTCCCTTCTTGTGGATTCATCCAACTTCCCCTTTCCTTTGTCCAGTGGTCTAGTATCTCAGCCCTTTGGAATGATGGGAGGTTTAGGTGTAAATTTGTTCCTGTTAGCTGCTCCAACTAAATATCTGGTGTGTTCAATGGCATATTGTAAGGTTACATGATTAAAATCCTTAACCCACCCTCTCACGGGTTCATTTAGTCCTTCTATATACATCATTAGTAATCTGGATCCTGACACATCAGGAACCATAACCAATACTCTTTGAAATTCCTCTATAAAGGATTCAGTTGATCTTGTCTTCTTAATCTATGTAAGTTTCCGGAAATGGCGATCTGAATCCTCTCGATCAAACTTGTCAATGATTCTATGAGTGAAGTCACGATAAGAAGTGATGCGCTCATGTCCCAAGGTGGTAATTCCATGAAACCACCAGTCATGCGCCTTGCCCATAAAGTACAATGTTGCATACTTGATATTTTTCTCTTCCTCTCTAGGATTCAATTGGAGGTAAGAATCCATTTTTTGCACCCAAGTTGTGGAGAAGATGTGATATGATCCATCAAAGGTTGGTAACTCCATTCTTCCTGCCTTATGCCCTAGTTCAATGTCACCTCTGTATTGCTCCTTGGATCTTCTTTTCATATTCATGTGGAAATACTCTCCCATGGAAACATGTCTCTTGAAACCTATGCTCATGTCATTGTACTACCTTTCTGCAATCTCCCACTCATCCCCCAAACTCTCTTGATCAAAGGTATTAGAATCCCTTCATTGTGCATCTAGAAAAGTAGGCATGTATAGCCTAGGAGTAGATCTACTAGCTGTGTGAGATGGGATTGGTGTACCATCGTTTGGTCTATGTCATTTTGCATGTCCTTTATGTATGGATTCCTCATGATTCCCATTACCCCCATGATATCCACTAGCATCATGAATTCCACCAAATAAGGGTGGATCTATATCGTGCCTTTGCTCCATCAGATACTGAGAAAGAATACCTTAGTGTTTACTCTACTCCTCCATCAAATCTATCATTTTGTCTTGCCCTCTTTGGAAATTTTCAAAGGATAATTTGAGTTATGCCTGTCCCAAGGATAAATGGTTCTGCATTTCCTCAAGGTTTCACTACATAGTTACCTAACTGTTTTGTAGTGCATCTTTCATTGTCTGAGCTACCTTTTCAGCCAAATCTTATGCCTCTTTAGATGGGGAATTTTTTGTTTCATGAGTTCCCCTCATACTAACTTTTGGCTCTTCCCCTTCCGGAATACTTGATATTGGTTGTCCCCCATGACCTCTTCTCTTGGTCATCAATATTTTTTCATAGTTTGGTGCACGACTTGGCTCTAATACCACTATAATGTTCCCAAGTAGATTCGCTAGGGAACTTAAATGAATTTCTGAACTTGTTTGTTTGTTTTTTGCAGGGTTTGCTTCTGGAGTTTCACTCTAGGTGTTTTCTGAAGGGTTTGTAGCATATAGAATACAACAATGAAGTATATCACAATATATAAGAGACAAAAAACAAATATATTTCAGAAAAAGATTCATATATTACCTTTATTTAGTATAATAAGTTAATCTTCCACACATAGATCTGTAGATCTGGTACAATAGAATAACATAAAGAATCCAAAGATGCATGTGTCCTTCTAATAAAATAATATAGAGAAATAGGGTCTCCAAGATCCACCACAACTGATTGAAGACAAATACAAGATCAATTTCTTTCCCCGATGAGAAATAATCTTCAGATCTGGTACTGGTGCACCCCTCACTGGCTAGAATAGATATAGATTTTGGCCTCCCTGAAGATGACCTTCAAAATTCATGAAAATACTACCAAACTATAGATCGATAGATGTAGATAACTTATGGAACACGACTGGGACCAAAACCCCTGATTAAATCCTCCAACTCACTTCCTCCTCGGGGACTGGTGCGCCCTCCTTTAGTAAATACGCCCCACTAATGAATGAAATAGATATATACAAGAGGAAACCCTCCAACAACTAATGAAAAAGGGCGTTATGGGGATGTCAATCACTCCTTTATTCTATTTCCCTAAAGATATGGCCTCCACAAAGAAAATAGAATTCTTTCTCCTTCAACTAGCACGCCCAACCTGCTAGAAAAACCCTTCAACTGCGTCATGCTTGCACAAATCTCTCCTGGAATGAATCTGGACTGAATAGAATGGTGAGGGAGGGATATTTCACCTCTTTGACCAAGCTTGGACTAGGAACAGAGGGATATTTCACCTCCTTGATGGTCTCTAGGGTTTCTTGACTCAAAACCCTCAAAACGTAAGGTGCATAGCTCAAGTGATCTTAATAGAAGAATAGCATGAATGAGGAGTGAGGCATCCTCCTCTCACTTTTATACCTCCATCTTCTATTTCTCTATCGAGTTACTTTATGATTTTCACTAAGGTTATTGTTTTTTATTTCTTTTTAAGTCAATGACCCTTTTTCCCTTTTCATCCAGTCACTTTAATAAAATATCATTAAATCACCTAGTGACATATTTAGCACCCCCTACCCCTTTTAACTATTGGACTATAGTCTAGAGGGGTGACTAGAATATTAAGTCCTCCATGGTTGTGTCAAGGAGAGGGGAACATTACACATTGTTCATTTGTGGAAAGGTTAGCAATCTGTCACTTCTCTTATTTTTATTGATCATGTTTCTATCATTTTAACCCTTTTCCATCATCAAAGCATTTATTTTTCTCATTAACTAGTTATGTTTCTTGTGTTATTTTGATTCATTAATGAATTATCATGGCCCTTGAGATGATGTTTTACCATTTATCTCATGAGTATCATAGTCTGAGCATAGATTTTTTTATTATATTATCCTTACAAAGGATTTTGTATGCAAATAATTGAATGAAGAAAGAAGATTCACAAGTGGGGATGAAGAAGAATGGATGCAAGATAGAAGCAGTAATGCAATTTCAATGAAGTGTGAGAAGCAAGGAATTCCAAACCAAATAAAAGAAGGAGGGATGAAAAGTACATTTCACAACATAAGAGAAGTGTCATTTTCCAAGCAATCTCCATGCCCAAAGGGGAATGAATAAATGAGGATGATAAACAATATTCCCAATGAATTAATGAATGCAAAGACAATACAATTTTCACCAAATGAAAATGAAAGTCACACTCAAGAACCAAAGTGATAAAATTCTGGAAGCAAGAGAGGAATTGGACATCTAAGTGATGAGAGTGATTGTCTTGAGCTAGTGTTATTTTTTTATGCCTCACATGAGTGAGCATAATATTGTAATTTCTTATTTTATTGAAGTATATTATCATAAACTAGTTGAATGGTAAAAGTGAGAATAATATGAATCTTGAAGTGATTTGAGAGCTTGGGTAGTGCAAGCATCATCTAGGGTAACTCAAGCGTCATCTAGGGTAGCCAAAGAGTTAGGAATATATAAGGCTAAGAGCCACAAAATAAACCTATAAATATAGACATTGCCTTCAAGTAAAAGCTTTATTAGCAAGTTGCTTCATATTCTTAGATGTTTTGTTCGCATGTGGACAATTATATTATTTCATAGTCTTGTTAGTGGTCATGGATGTTGGTATAATGTCTTACAAAATATTCTCTTTATTGTCATGTTCATTTTCACTTACCTTGTTGCTTGGTAACCTTGTTCATTTTCATTTTAGTTCTTTGTTCGTTTGTGGCGGGGGATTTTCTTGGTAGCCTATAGACTATTCTAGGTTGCTCAAAGAATCTAGTTATATATGTATGTATGTATGAATGTATATGTTTTCTATTGTTATATATTTATCCATGTTTTATCTCAGCTTTATTATTATCTAATTTGGAATAGGTATGTTCTTAATAAATTGTGGACTATTCTCTGTTGCTCAGGGTCTTTGGTTATTCACGTGCAGTAGTTGTGAGATATATCCATTACTTATATGTTACTAAGTTTGCTTCATCCTAGATTTTTGATTTTATGATAAGGAAGTGTGCTTATGCAATTGGATTGTTTCACTTTGGGAGGGAGTTGGGAGGATAATAGTGGTGGACATATAAATGAATTAATATGTGTTATATTGAGTTTAATGAATTAGTCCATCATTTTTTCTACCATATTTTTTTTTTGTATATATTGATACATTTAATAAATCTCAAAATCAATCAATCAACCAATATTTAATCATCTCACAAGTCATAATCTCCAAAGAAAGAGCATTATATGTGTACAATTTCAACAATTCTTCTCTTACATGTTTCTTCTTATGTGAGCCTATTCGTTGATGTCTCACTTGTGCACGTACCCAAATTGACTAGATTCATTGATGACCTTGACCATTAAGAAGCACAACCATTACGACTATGATAAGGATCACTTTCAAATATTGTAAAATAAGTTTTTTTTTTTTTTTTTAAATCTAAATTTGTTGCAATCAAATAATAATGTCAATGAATAGATTAAACCATTTACTCCAAGGGAAGCGATTTGATTCCATAGATTCTCCTTATGAGATTCAAAAACTCTTCAATGAGGTTTAGATTTTTTGATTCGGATATAGGGATAGGAAGTGGTATCTTAGAATCCAAGAAAGAAACACTCAAAATGGTAGTTAATTCCCTATAAAATTGAACAATGTTTTATAAATCTACGTAAAAAAATAAATCATCGACAATCATCAACTTCGGAAATTGGAAAAAACAAAGAAGAAAAGGGGAAAATGCAACAAGCATAAACTTAGACTTGAAAAACTTAGGAAAACATTGGGGGAAATTGGAGAGTTTTGCAACACTAGGATTAAATTTTCCTCTAAGAATCTTGAAACATGAAACATAATATTTGTAATTGTTATCATATTATATCAATATCATTTGCAAATTTTCATTTATTGGTTATTGGGAGTGTTGAATTTGGAAGGACACATGCGCACACCCTAGGCTATGAATCAATACATCCTTTTGAGGCTAAGATTTAAATTCAAATATTAGGGCCCATCTTGTGATCAAGGCCACAAATAGCATAGTGGCAATTTTTGGCTTGTAATCACTCAACATATGGCCAAGTCAACTTACTAATAAAAATGTTATGAACTTTTAAAATGCATAAATTGAATGCTCTTTATGGTGTTTGTTTATTTAACTTTGTCGTGTTCTATTTGTTGATGTTTGGGCAGGATCAGAAAGACATTCTACTAGATTAATAATTAACAATATGATTATTAATTATTAAACAATATTGTTAATTACAATATTATTAATGTAATAATATGTTTATAATATAAAGTATAAATATATATAATAAAGTATAAAGTATAAATATAAAGTATATTTATATTATATGTATAATATAATATAAAGTATAAATATATTTTTTACCCAAGAGACACATCTCTTCATGGATGGTCACCATGGTCACCATATGTTCTTTATATATAGAACACTCATCATTGTAATAAGATTTTCATTCACATACCCTGGATGGGGTGACACTTGTCGAGCATATGATACATGGCACTCTGGCGACGAGTGCAGTTAAAACCCCTCATCACCAGCCTCCCCCTTCGTCAACTCACAATGTCTGACATTCATTCAGGAAAGAGGTTAGTGCATTGGGACAATCGGGAAGGTTTAATGGTGCACCAATATTGGCCATCCAAAACGGGTACGATGCAGCAAGGAAGAATCACCTCGACATTCATGGCACCCCAAACTATCATATCTCTCATCATCATGTAGGTAATCTCTTGCTGTGGTTCTTATTTCTAGAGTTTTCCCTTGGATCTGTATTCTCCACATGTATTCTTTGTCTGAGTAATTCGATCCTTTGTCAATTTTCTTCCTCCCACGAACAAATTTCCCTTCATCTCCTCTATCAATTTTCTTCCCCTCGAGTCAAACTTTTCCATGCCTCGTGAGAGAGGTAAGTCCAAGCGCAAGTCAACCTACTATAGTCTAGTAGGCTGAAACCGATGCATAGGCCTGCCTTCTCTTTCTCCCAATCCGGGGAGCAACTCTATTCGCTATCCTTATTCTGACCAAAGTTGGCACGATGATGCCCAGCCTACGTCCCATTTTCCTGACCCTGATCTAAACTATGGAGGATGTATAGTGGAGGAGGAGATTCCTCCTAACTGTGAGGAGAACACCATGGAGCATACAGAACTAATTGGCACTAACCTCCCCTTGATTTTTCCTGAGGTTTCCATGGGAGGTTGTGTGGTGGAGGAGGAAATCCCACCACAGATGCAGGACGACTTCAAGCAAGACGCAACCCCCAATGTTAGTGGACCTCACAATGAAGCACTCAGGATAGATTGGGACGATTGTTGGGGTGAGGAGGAAACCCATTGGGAAATGCACACATGCAAGTAAACTCATCCAGCCTTGGGGAACCATGATTTGCCTAGTTCTCGCAGGCTCATGGAGGACCATTTAGTGTTGATCTTTGAGATGAGTCGATATTTGGTTGATCAGCTTCACAACCAACATGTCCTTAGCAGGCGCTTGGACATGTTGTTTGATTCCCTGTCAAGCGAGCCTACGAAGAGCAATTGCCCAACATGTTGTCAGCCATTTTCCTTCACAATTCATCATGATGGAAGTTTGGGTTTGCTTCACATCTAGTTTCTTTACTGTTAGAATTTTAGTTTTAGCTAGGATGCATTTACAACCAAATTTTGTTGAAAACTGACTCTGGTTTACCAGTTTTCCCATGAAAAATGTAGGCCACATGTTCTATTTTCCATACATGTGGTAGAATAGGTGGCGGGTTTTGATGTATATTCAGACATGTGTCATTTTTTTGACATCTTAAGGTAATACAAGATTTTTTATTTACAAAAAAAAAGAAGATATTCATCCACTTGCAATATCATCTCATATGAAAAATCAACATGGTATCAAAGCAGGATTGGGCTTCACTCCCTCACAGGAGGGCCCATGAAAATGAGAGTAGAATAAAGTCTTGGGAGTGTTAAATTTATGGGGTTGTTCCAATCTCTATGTACAACATATTTACTTTTTATGCCTACCTAAATTATAGAAAGAATTCCATAAATTATGGTGGGCAATAATTTCTAGTAAAAATGTCTAATTACCTAAATATGAGGAATGTACTGCATATTTACTTCTACCTATATTTATGCAACGAATCGCATGAATTATGGAGGAACAATTTAACAAAGTAAAATACTATGTGGATGGATGATAACCAAATTAATCTTTGGGTAGTTACGGGAGGTATTCTCCAACTATTTATAAGAAACAAAATTTAATTTAATTTTCAAAGAGACGTGTCTTTTTGGATCAATTTAATATTACTATAAAAAGACACAACAATAGACACACATGTTTTTCTCTCTCACACATGGGAAGTGATTTAAGGAAGAGACCAAAGTTTCTAAGTAATTCAAATTTTTTTAGTGTAATTAATTAGTGATGTTCTAGAGTTTACTAAAGTAATATCGTTGGAAATAATTACCACTTGCAGAAAATTGTGCTTGTCTAATTTAGCACTAGAAAATAAACATTGTTAGTCGTATGACATTGAGTATATGATGGATGTGTGTTAGTAGAAGATGTATCATTTCGATGGTCACTATATATAGTTGTGCACAAGATAAATTGATCTCCTTTGGGAGATGATTTTTATTGTTCTTGTTTCTTGTTTCAAGCACGTCACGGGTAATAGTTATGAGAAGGAGCCATAATGACAGTCGTGGGAAGCATCATGAAGCAATAATATCCAAACATAGAGTTGTACACATCCATGTAATGAAGAAGAAGAGGAGGTTATCACATGCAGAGGGATCAGATGACTCTGAAGACTATATAGCCTCAGAAGGAGTGATGGCTTCAAATGTTTTTTGTGGGAAACCGAACAGTCTCATGATGACATGTTGTAGCTATTAGAGAGCTATCCACCAGCACTGGATACATGTTGTGAAATCACTATGGATTTCCTATGATGTATAGATTTGTGTGTCCAACATTCAATGGTCATGAGCTCATGTGGATGGAAACAATGTTAGAGTCTGTGTCGGATATAATACCTTCCTCATTAAGAGGGAGTGTTGAGATTTAATGTAATTTCAGAAGTTATTCTTAAGTGTTAATGTTTCAGCATCGGGCTGACATTATCCTGAGATTGGTCATGGTAATTTAACCAATGGACAATGGCCCTGGCGTAGTCTTCTAAGGATATAAGACTCAAAGTGTGTGGCTGTCAACATCAAGAAAGACTAAAATTATTCATGTGGAATAGATGGCAACCTAATCAGGAAGAATGGTCCTTGTAGTCACAGAACACTCCGTTGAGCATGTGAAAACTGCGGGACACTCAGTGTGCAGATTGAAGAAGGCTTTACTTTTTGGGTCCTGAGGTATGGCAGAGACAGGATGAGATACTTCTAAATCAAGGGAAGTATACAATAGAAATCCTAAAGAGGTTCGAGATGTTGGATTGCGAGTAAATGGCTACATGTATGGTATCAAATCTGAAGTTGTTATATGATACAACTTCATAGACCATGGATGTTACTTTATACAAGGAGATGGTGAGTTTGTTGATGAACTTGACGAACACAAGACCGTATATATGTTTTGTTGTGAACACCCTGAGTCAATATATGGAGAAACCCAGGTAGGTTCATTTGGTCACAGCAAAACATGTGATGAGGAACCTTAAGGGTACATTGGATTATGGTCTCAGATATGTGACAGACCATGAGTTCAGGTTATATGGATATTTAGATTCAGATTGGGCCGAAAGTATTCATGATCGGAAGAGTACTTTGACATATTGCTTCAGTCTAGGCTCCAAGATGGTTTCATGGAGAAACATGAAGTAATTGTGTGTAGCACTCAGTACGGCTGAGGAAGAGTATGTGGAAACATGTGTAGCAAGCCATGAAGCAGTGTGGCTTCAAAAATTGTTGAATATTGGACTGAATTTGACTTGTAGGTAAGACCTACAAGAAGAGGATGACGAGACTTGTTCTGGAGGACAAGTGATAAAGTCAATAGGTTGAAGATCCAATTGATATTCAGTGCTTGAGAGGGAGTCGGAAAATCAGTTCCAGAGGGATTTGGGTACTACAATTAGGAGAAGGAGGCTCTGTCAGATGCAGGAAGCAGTCATGTGTGGTGCTCAGTACTACTAAAGTTGAGTATGTGGCAACATGTACAACAAGTCATGAAGCAGTGTGGCCTCGAAAATTGAAGACTATTGGACTGAATTTGACTTGTAGGTAAGACCTACAAGAAGAGGATGATGAGACTTGTTCTAGAGGACAAGTGATGAAGTCAACAGGTTGAAGATTCAGTTGATATTCAGTGCTTGAGAGGGAGATGGATGGTCAGTTCCATAGGGATTTGGATTGACAATTCCATAGGGAGTTGGGTACTACAATAAGGAGTAAGAGGCTCAACTAGATGTAGGAAAAAGTCATGTGTGGTGCTTAGTACGACTGAAGCTGATTATTTGGAAACATGTGTAGTAGAATTGTGGCTTTGAGAACTGTTGTCTGGGTTATTTAGTCTCAGACTGGAAGCGACCTGCATTTGGTGTGACAAACAGAGTTGCATGAAGTCATTAGAGAACCCTGTGGTCTATGAAAGATCAAATCATATCGAGATCAGATATTACTATATCAGGGATATGGTGCAAAAGGGAGTAGTGAGGCTCTAATTTCGTGACTATAGAGGATTACGTTGTGGACGTGTTTACCAAGCAGATTTCAAGTATGAGGTTTGAGTACTTCAGGGACAAGCTTGGTGTGGCCCCTCTTTAGAGGGAGTGTTCTCATCCAACATGAAAAAGGGTTGGCACTGAGACATGTGGAACTCATCCAGCATGAAAAAGGGTTGGCACTGAGTGTTCTCATCCATCATGAAAAAGGGTTGGCACTGAGACAAGTGGAACTCATCCAGCATTAAAAAGTGTTGGCATTGAGTGTTCTCATCCAACATGAAAAGGGGATGAAACTGAGACATGTGGAACTCATCCAACATGAAAAAGGGTTGGCATTGAGACAAGTGGAACTTATCCATCATGTAAAAGGGTTGGCACTGAGTGTTCTCATCCAGCATGAAAAAGGGTTGGCACTAAGACAGGTGGAACTCATCCAACATAAAAAAGGGTTGGCACTGAGTGTTCTCATCCAACATGAAAAAGGGCTGGCACTGAGACAGGTGGAATTCATCCATCATGAAAAAGGGTTGGAACTGAGTGTTCTCATCCAACATGAAAAAGGGATAGCACTGAGACAGGTGGATCTCATCTAGCATGAAAAAGGGTCGGCATTGAGACAAGTGGATCTCATCCAGCATGAAAAAGGGTTGGCATTGAGACCAAGGGTGCACATGATCAGGTATCGATGCATTGCAAGGTAGTGGATGTCCTGGGGACATGTTGTAGTTATTTGAGAACTACCCACAAACCTTGGATGCATTGGCTATGAAATGACAAGGGTGCACATGATGAGGTACAAATGCATTGAGATGTAATGGATGTCATGGTGACATGTTGAAGCTATTTGAGAGCTACCCACGGGTAATCTTCATAGTTAATATTGGCATAATGTAGAATGTCTCTCTCATTGAGAGGGAGTGTTGATGTTTGGGCAGCATCGGAAAGACATTCTACTAGATTAATAATTAATAATATGATTATTAATTATTAAACAATATTATTAATTTAATAATATATCTATAATATAAAGTACAAATATATATAATAAAGTATAAAGTATATTTATATTATATGTATAATATAATATAAAGTATAAATATATT
This sequence comes from Picea engelmannii, assembly GCA_009831015.1. Taxonomy (NCBI): domain Eukaryota; kingdom Viridiplantae; phylum Streptophyta; class Pinopsida; order Pinales; family Pinaceae; genus Picea; species Picea engelmannii. The sequence goes on along the minus strand of ML843653.1, from coordinate 9,925 downwards.
TATTACCCAAGGGACGCATCTCTTCATGGATGGTCACCATATGTTCTTTATATAGAACACTCATCATTGTAATAAGATATTAATTCACATACAATATCATCTCGTATGAAAAATCAACACTATTTTCATCAAATATTGTTGTATACTTCTCTTATGATTGTGTAATTTCTATCTTCATATTCTACTGTGCATTTAAACAAGGAATACAAAACAACAATCTCATACAACTACACACCATCGAATGTAGAGAATTTTCCATGCAAAACTAGACATGAAAACCAATGTCAAAGAGGAGGCTTACTTAGATCCAAATAATCTTAAAGGAAGTAGATTACAAATCAAGCTCAACTACAACTTTGCTATTTGTATGCCAACGAAAGGCTACCACCCTTAATATACTCTTGATACACATGGCTAGGAAAACAATGGTGTTTCTTTGGATTGTGACCAACCAATTTAAGAAATGGCTTCCTCTTATTTGGAATAAAGGCTCACCATCCAAACTATAGGAAGTCTCTTGTTATAGGTATAGTAGTATGTATTTACTTCTACTCTAGAATCTTGGCTTTGGCAAAGGCTACTTGAAGGTTGGAATGACTTCTCCCTTTCTGTACAAATCTAATACTAGATTTCCTTCACTAACAAGTGGAAGGTTGTCTCCTTATTCTCCCTTGTAGCATGGCAGATTTCCAAATTTCTCCTTCAATGGATAAATGAACCAACTATAATTGATTCTAGATTCAACATGGATTTTGTGATACTCTACAAATGGAAACTCGAGCTTTTTTTCTATGTGAGATGGAATTTCAACTTCTTCTCTATAAAATGGGAGGTGAAATCTCATAATCTCTTTATTCCTTCATTATAGGACCCTTTCACATCCAACATATGACTCTAATTTGTAGAAAAAAATGAACTAGATCTAATAACCCTCCATCCCCTATGTGAGTGGAGGTGTTGTATTCTCTTCTATGAATGACAACTTGTCGAGATAAATAGGACCAATGTGAATGCATGAAGAGAATGTTTGTTTCTCTTCTTCCTCTTACAACATGTTTCCCCTCTTAGTTCTTTCCTCTACTGGTAGTCACATGAATAAACTCATTCTCATCACAGAATGTTTCTTTATTATCTACATCAAGGGACCATCCAAGAACCATAGAAGAAAAGCCCCTTTTCTGTCAAACTTGGCTTTTGTCTCCTTCTCCCATTGAAAGTCTAAAGGACTCCAAAAAAGTAGTTATGGAAGCCCAACCATCTACCTAGTGAACCTATCCATCTTTTCCTCTAGCTTCCCCAAATGATGAGCCACCCCTAAAAATATCATTGTTCCTTTCTTGGGCTTCGAACTCTTTCTATGCCACGAACAAAATTTTATACCACTTTTAATTTTTCCAGTTGGTGACCTCTATATGATCACCATGTACACATGGTGGCATCCTATATGGCCATGACATGTGACCTTGGAATTGATCTACTTTCTTTTGAGGCCTCTTTCTATCTTCTATGTGGAGATCCCAACATGAAGGGAATAATATAGCATGCTTTACATGGCATTTTTCTTTATACTCTTAGTGAGTGTTTCCTTGTAAAGTGTAGAGATCTATGCCTTGCCTTAATCCTTGCATCATCATAGTTCCACATGCCTTAGCCTTTCCTTTCTTATATATGACTCATGCCCATGTGGGAAGTGAAGTGTAGAGTCAACTACTCTCGAGTCCTCCAAGCCTCCGCATGCCAAATCTCCTCATGGTTGAAGTTGCATGCTAAATCTCCCCATGGTTGTAGCTGCATGCTAAATCTCCTCATGGTTGAAAACTTGTGCTTGATCTCATAACCCTTAATCCTATAGTAGAGTGTGGAGTTTGAAGCTATGCTCTTATATGACTCCTTTTTTTTAATGCATTTTGCATGCCTTGGACTTGTATGGAGTGAATAGCCACAAGCTCCCTTCCGACTTATCCATATCTCCCCATCACTCTAAACACCACATAACTTTTTCTTTAGTCATTTTTCCAAAAGGACATAAAGAAATTTTCGAAGGCTTCATTAAAGGTTTCATGCATGTAAATTCAAAGGGTTCTTAAGTACATAATTAACCACAGAAGTAATATATGCCATTTCAAATATCTAAGGATCCAATTCGGGACACACCTCCCCAATGGGAGGCTTTTGGTCCCCAAAACCTTTGACTCTTATTGACAGGATTTATGCACTATGAATTTGCTCAATGTGGATAAATTTACACCATACTTAAAGTCTGTGAACATAATTTGAAGATTTGAATTCCCAGTGGAGCTACTTCATTTTTAATTTATCTACCTTATTTATTAAGAAAAAAGGAAAATCAGTGGTTATCCTCTTCTACAAAATGAAGTATTTCTCACCTACAATCCACTAAAAATCCGAAAAAAGGAAAATCAGTGGTTATCCTCTTCTACAAAATGATGTATTTTCTCAACTACAATCCACTAAAAATCCCAAACAAATTCGAATGGAGAAACAAAAGAATTGAGCATTCTTATTATCTCCTTTCTGTGATTAAACTCTCAACTCTTTTAGTCTATCTAGTAGGAAAATTGAAGTTTTCATGAATATTGAACTCTATCATCCTTCACATCTCTGGGAAAGAAAGATTTGATGTCTACCTTCTTCATGTCTCAATGAGCATTAAGGAAAATACAATAGCTACACTATGGTTTTCTTGGCATCTTCTTTATCTGGATGTGCTTAAGGAAGTAAACAAGCTCTGATGGTTCATCCTTCCATCATGGTAGGATCACACATGATCAGATACCCAGATACCAATATGATACCTTTTTCATGGGTTTTCCTAATTTGTCCACCAAATTTTAACATCAAAACTGGCCCTTCTTTGCTACCCTGGTTTCCACATTTTGAAAAGACCGGTGCAAAAAAACCATGCATATCCAAACAATAATTGAGTTCTAAAGTGTGATATTAAATTGGTATTATGTTCATTAATTAATTAATTAATTACCCTGAAAGACGTACAATTATTGATAATGGGTATCTGAGTGATTAACAAAGATTAAGGTTTTGTTATAGAGTGGAGAGATTAACCATTTAATATTTACCAATTTATCAGTCTGAGTAAATTCAGGTTTGACGTTTCATTTTATGGCTGATGTTTTCAACCGACTGTAATAAAAAAATTAAACCTCTTTGTATTGTGGGTTATGCATGGCTTTGTATATAGCACAAAATTGCAAGTAATAGAGAAAGGATAGTTCCTCCTTCAATATTATGTGTAAATATCCTCTCTTCACCGGGTCCTTCTCTGTACTGCAAGATTTGATGGAAAAGTTGTTGGTGAAAGAACCAGTTCTTCTGTTGGCTGAGATGGAATACAATGGAATTTGTCTACAGGCCTCCATTCGTTCCCGCTCTTATCTATACATTTGAAATAGATCCAGAGAGAGACAATCAATCCCATGAATCCCATGAGATTAAGATCGAGAAAAGATTAATCTCAAATGTTGAACGCTACTGCAGTGCCAAATTTACACTTTTAAGTTGATATTGTGATTGGCTACTCATATTTGTTGTATTTTTTTTTGCAAGTTTTTGGATATATGCTAATTTTATGGAATTCTTTCAACCACATGTTTAATGTTTTTCTGCAATCTATTGAACACTTCACAAAACTCTGAGCAAAATCTCTATCCATAGTGGTGAGGATATGTTACGTTAAACTAGATATATATTTCTTTATATCGTTTCACTTTACTTCGGAGCAAGGCCTTTATGATCAAATGGTCCATGCATAACTTTGTGATAATAATATGCAAAGCAATTTCCTTTAACCTAGTATGACCATGAAGCCTTACTTGAATATTTGTTAGGTTAACACTTTGTTCAATATTGATTATGTTTTTTTTCCTACTATTATCAACTAACTAATATCAAGTATTAAGTAACAAATATAATGGATTTTAGCATTAAAATTATTTAAATATATTATATTTTTAAATTAATAAAAAATGAGCTAACATTTATTAAAAATAAAGATAATAATATGATTATCATCAACATGGATCCTTTGCAGAATTTAAGTTATGGTCTTTGTCTTAGTCTTGCTTAGAAATCTCTATCTTTAGTGTAATGTGTACACAATAGTTAGTTGATAATGCAATAATGACTAAGACTTTGAGATAAGTTTCTCTATTATCAAAACTAAGTAGGGATACACCAAGTGGTTGTGCTTCTTGGCTCCAAGGATTAGCTTTGTTACTAAGGTGCCAACACCAATGCTCAGTGACCAACAAATAAGTGCACTTTGCAATTCTATATACCGAGATAAAGAAGAACACTATTCAACAAGCCTTCATAGTTGCTAACTACTAGTAGGCAAATGATGGCTATGCAAATACTCTGTTAAGTTATGATTATAAGGTTCTCATAGAGAATCCGAGCTATTCATGGTTGCTAGTTTGTAGATATTCTCCATTCGACAACTCACTGGAAAACTTTTAGCTTATAATAGTTGATAGAGTTCTATCATTGTTATTGTTGTTCCTGAGATTGATTCTAAGGCTCAAAGAATAATGTCAGGCATCAAAGTTTTAAATGAAATGTTTTTATAAATGCTTTCTTCTGCCTTCAGTTTTCTGAGAAATAATCTTTAAATGAAATTTATGATAAGACAGTATAGAGGTTGTATCTCGTTATCTGAGTCGTGATTTTAATTTCAAATGATGTAGAAATGATTTACAAAACTGTTAAAACAAATCCAGGTATCAATTACAGATAATTCTCACCTTGTTTGCAGTAGAAGAAAAATAGTAGATGTACCCTTAAAAGGAGATTAAGAATGCAACAATTCACACAGGTCACAGGTCTTGTTTTTACTCACAGTAATAACAGAGGAAAAATTGTTACTGAATGAACTTCTGATATATTATGATCACAATAGATGTATTATTAAATTGCAATCATTCACTCTTCAAGAAATATAGAAGGAAACTTGTAAGAGATGGAAACACGAAGAAAGCACATAACTCAAATGGAAAGAAACTTACAATCTTTGTCTGCACTTGTATTAATATTCAAAAAGTTCTCTCTTTTACATTAGGCTAGAAGCAACCATGAATAGATCTAAAATCTATATATTTATACAAAATTATCTTAACTAAAAGTAGTTGGATTTTCCACAATATCTGCTCTAAAGATAGAATACAATCATAATGGAAAAATAGAATGCAAATATTGTTGAGTTTTGACTTGATGTGTTGGTGCTTCATATGTTCCTTCATTTTCTCCCAGATGCACTCGCTTTCCTCTATTCATAGAACTGGGTGCACATGTCCATTAAGGCTACTACAAACCTTGAAGGTTCAATTTTCTCATTCAATTCAAAGGAAAACATCCTCTTTTGTACTAGTGGTAGCTTTTCTTGGATCTTCTTTACTTCCCAGGCTGTAATTTGACACTGTAAATTTGGCTTTACCAACAACTCATTAATCTTCAACAAATCAATTTGATTCATCTGTTGGATGACAGATTGAATATTTTCCTTATTTTTTCTGGAGTTTTCCTTATTCATTTCTATTTCAATCTACCCCAGTGCCTCTGAGATATTGTTTTCTTCAAATTCAACCAGATTTGATTCTACAGAAGATAGTGTCTCCAGACAAGCTTCCTTTGCCTCTTTGGCAAGTTTCTTGCTTTCCTCTAGATTTGTCTCCCAAACTTTCAAGGTCATTTCACCCTTCACTTGTCCATATTGTGAGAAACGGGTGAGACCAGGGATATTGTATTTCTGCCTCCGTATGATGAACTCCTAAAACTTGGATCTAGCCACAAAGGCATATTTTTCTTTCTCATAAATACTTTTCATAGAGTTATTTATTGCTTGATAGTATTTATGAATAATATCTACCTTTTGATATAGTTCTTGTTGGACATCTTCCAGCATCTCATTAATTTCATATGCTTGTGTTTTGAACGCAGTGATTTCTATTGTTGTATTCTCCATTAGGGTCAATTTTGCTTGCAATTGTTCTATCAAATTGTCTCGCTAAATAATATACCTTTGTTGGTTTGTGAACTCTGGTAAATCAACTTGATTTTCTCATGTAACTGTTTCATCTGATGTTGATAGTTTAACCTGATTTTCTCTATGTCTTCATTCATCCTGCTTCTGACAATATGTTCTGTGTTGTGTATTTCATTCTGCAATTGTTCCACCAAGAGAGGTTTTTCTTGCAGTTGTTTGGTAAGATTATCCACTGACCATTGGTTGGCAGTGAAAAAATCCCCTAGTGAATTTGCAACCTCCTTGGCAAACTCAAGATCATCTTGACCTTTTCCATCATACACTATTTTCTTCCTTTTAGTAACTACTCCATCTTTTTGTTGAGATTGTTTCTTTACAATAGCTTTATGTTTCTTGTTGAAAAAGAAACTCGAGGGATTCGTTTCTTCAGGCAATATAGGATTAAGATCATTTACATGAATGAGATCTAAACTCAGAGTTCCAAAGCTGGTCGCTAAAGAGGTTAGTGAGGGAATATGAGATATAATTGTTGTGGAACTTTCTGGACCTATTGTGCTTGGGGTGCCGACAGAAGTCACTAGTGTTTTTGTAACATACCCGCTACCTAAATCAATTTTTTCCGGTCCTCTGTCGAACTCGAACCCCTAAATAACCATGGAGACCCAGCGTAAGCTGGCTCTTTCTCTCTTCTTCTCCGTTCCCTTGTGATCGTGGGTTATGTTCACAGTTCAATTTGAACGCAGTGTCTTTTTGTATTTTGTGCTTCGACGCTTCAGTAATATCAAAACATTCGACTCTGCAACCGCCAAACCCTGACAGGGCTAGCGACCGACCAATGGGGTTGAATCCCTACAGGATCAGCAATTGGCAAATAGGAATAAATCTCGACAGGGGTAGAGAACCACCAATAAGAACAAGCCCCGCCGCGCGGTTAGGTGTAATGTAAGTGGCAGAAAAGGGAAACTCGACATGGTAGTCGACATGGCAGGAGGGGGGCCTATTTCACATGCCACACTATTCCGAACCCCCCCCCCCCCC
>ML843652.1:7296-38390 GCA_009831015.1 Picea engelmannii | reverse complement strand
AAATACCTTTGAATTTTGACTATCTCATCCTTGATGAAAGAGACATACTTCAATAGTTCTAGAAACCTTCTCTCATATTCATCTATGGTCATACTTCCAATCTTGAGTTCAAATAAATCTTTTATTTTCTTGTCATAGTATCTCTTATTCAAGTACTTATTCTCAAAATACTTCTTGAATTCCCTCCAAGTAACACTTTTCTCTTCAATGTGTTTCACCTACAAAAGTTGATCCCACCACATGGAGGCCTTTCCTTTGAGATGATAGATAGTAATTCTACCTTCTACATGAGAAGAATAATTATGCAATTGAAAATACTTTCTCATGCCCAACAACCATGTTTCTGCATCTTCATCCTTCTTGTGCTCACCATCAAATGTAGGAGGTTTGATTTTGTTCATTTCTCCTCGTAGCTCATCCACCCCAGATCTCTTATACCTTCTGATAGGGGATAGACTCAAGCTATTGCCTAGTCTCTTATTAGAATTCCTTGGGGAATGATGGTGATGTCTACTAACACTTTTTTCTTTTATTTTCTCCTATGAAGGCTTGTGACTCCCAGATTTACTTAAGCCACTCTCCTTAACCAATTTATTTTCTATTCTGTTCAAACCCTCCATTAACTTCATGTTGAAGTCATCCTGCTGCTCTTTGGCTTTCATAAGCCTTTAATTATTATCTTTATGACTATGGACATCCTTCTACAAATTCTTAATGGTCTTAGCCATATTCATATTTTCATTCCTTTCTTCTCCATATTCGTTGGAGTTCGTTCCTTCAATGCCCAAATGGAAATCCACCCCTCTTCTCTCATCTTGCTTACTGTAATTAACCTATGCTTATTTTATTCCTATGGACTCCATACTGGTCTTATCTGATCTAGTTGTTAATTCTGCAAAACATGCAGGCATCGAAACTTATCAGGATAATAATTCAATAATTCATGAAAATATGCGCCATTTTGGTTCAATATATACATCAGAATTATCTCTCCCGATTTCCTAGTATTATCACCATGAAAATTCTAGATAAGACCCAAGGCTTGAAAACACGGACACACAGTTCCTTCAGAGATACATCTATGCAAGAAGGTGCTTTGCCAAAACCACTTTCGCCAAGACACAGTATCACGTGTCTCAACATGTCAAATCCACCACTTGTGGAGCGGGTGATGGCTAGTCAGATCACTCTACTTCACTTGTTCGGTACTTTGCATCCATGTGACGTCAGCTGAATGCTGCCATGTAATGAAATCAAAATCTAATCATTTGAAATGGATTAGCCGAGCATGGCACCCAATGCTCTTGTACGTAATTTTTATGCGCTTCATAATTGGAATTCTATAACTACCAATCCTCTAGTATGAAGGTATCTGCATATCCATAACTGAAGTAATCTCCAAACTTCTCAAATTTCTTCTTTTTGTAAAAGAATTTTGCTATCCACAACCTGAGATACATGGAAAAGGATAAATTGAGTGAGACTGGTTATTCGGGAAACATGCTAGACTTTCCTATGAATAAGGAGGAAAGGATCCTTGCGCACATTCTAGCAACTAAATTCCACACAAAGTCGATTATAGAATCACGGTTGGAAGTCGGGTTGAATACCACTATGAAGGATTTAGTCATCAATAGGCCATCCGCTAAGAAGAAAAGGAGCAAGCAGCATAAGAAGGAGGAATCCACAGCTGAAGCGGTCGAAAGTGTCAGAGAGAATCAACTGGTCTGGTTAGATTCTTTAAAGGAGGAGATCGCTAAGATGAAGTGAGTATTCAACTAAGATTAAGCATGTTTCAGTGAATTTTTTAACATCCGGTAGCAGAGGTAAGGAGCACCAGAGATGATAGGCCTATTCTTAAATGACCCTTTTTACAACAAGCTAATTGTTGTCATCCCCCTTTTGTAATTTTTGTGATTAATACGATTATATAAATACAGAAGCGGATTTTAGACTGTTTATTACAAAATTCTATTTGGTGGTTTTATGAATATTGTTTTCTTTTATAGTATGATTTTCTTGTAAGGTTATATTTCACTTTCATCTGTCTGAATCAGAGGAATATAAAACTCAGAATTCTTTTTAATTAATGCTTCGATGCGGTTGTGTGTTTAATTTTCTTCTAATATTATGCAATTTAAACTCAGACTCATCGCCTTCCAAGTGACTTTGCGCACACTAAAATTCGACCTATACATTATATTTATCGTGCATAACAACATCTCAAGGTAAAACTCTTTTCTGTGCACCTATATCCACTATGCATTTCTTCTTCGTCGCATCGACAACTTGCACGCACTACTTTTGTGTTGTGCGCCAATACCCACTGCGCAAAGTTTTGGTATCACGTACCTATACTCCACATGCATTTCGCCCCATGCATTGCACCATGTCAAAGTTCAATATGTTCCATCGCGCACAATTATCTGCGTGCACCATTGAACAAACTGTTGTGAGACAACTTATACTCATACTTGCGCACCCCATGTGCACATTGCTATGTACGTGCTCACCGCATAGGGATAAATTCAGCGCGTGCATCCGCACATAATAATCTTTCGTGCGACGCCACAATTTTCCATGCACACTTGCATGTGAACGTTTTCCCATGCGGTGCCAAAATTTACCCCATGCGCCAACACGCCAACATTTTCCATGGATGCTCCGTGACTCAAATTTTGGTCACTTTGAAGTTACTCTTCTGTGAATATTCACTTCGACTGAACCCCTCTGGCCCATCTAGGCTCAATGTTGAACTGAAGCTTTGATACCAATTTGTACCATTCCCCTGGCCACCCACGGGCTAGGGTCACCACTCTAGAGCAATCTCTCATGCTCTGACAACAGTTGGCAACATCGCCAACCTTATATAGGCTGGACCATGCTACTCGAGCGAACGCTTTCGTTCTCTTACTGCGGAACATATGGTAACATACCCAGTAATCGACTGAGCTATGCCACATAAACTTTCTCTTAAAACCGCATGCAAATTAAACACATACAAACAATACTCTTGTGGAAGCTTTACATATAAACATAAATGAATCATTACATTCTGTAATATACGACTTTATATTGAAATAACAATAACCACAAATATGCAGCATATACAAGTAAATACCCATAAACATATAGGCAATTATAATCAAATATATGATAAACTGTAACATAAGCACGTAAATAACAATGAAACATATCATTTTATCATATAATTGGTACTTATCTTGGAAATATTGTCACCAACTATGTACAGACCATCCACAAACCTCCCATCCTTAGACTACACTATTCATCACTCTCAACAGTGAGTCACCCCCAAGTTGGGACTGAACTCCACCCGAGTAAAGGGTTCCTATCTAGGTTAAGGCTCATGGACAACAGGAAAGACTCCATCCTAGGTGCTCACTCAACTAACATCCTACAAACTCTCATTCCCCACATGCCTGTCCCACCCAAGGAAGTGTGCCCCTTATCTTCTCAACAGTCCCTCGGTTGCCCCACTTCCCTTCCAGGGCTTCAACAACAGGCCGAACCGGAAGTCTCAGAGCATTGTAGCTGCAGTTTAGAACCTTTCGGAATCAATCCCCAACAATTCTCATGCTTGGAGAATTGCTCACAGGACTGACAACCTTCTTCTTCAATCCCGCTCCAAGCTAACTAGGTACACCAACTAGAAAAGATTATGGAAACAGGCTTAGAAATGGTGAAATGGTTGTCTCAAGCATAACGGAATGCGTGAGTGAAAATGGTCATGGAATCATTGACTAGATAATTGAGTGAAGGAAGGAATCACTGTGAAACTCCCATGAAAGTGATGGTGAAAAGGATGGTCAAGCTATTGGTAAGAAAATCCCCGTGAAAAGGGACCAAATGAGCTAAGTCCCCCATGATATGAATGCATGTCCCCAACTTGAAACTTGTCATATCGGAAGTTACTTTGGTCCACTTCTCCCCAACTTTAGAACTTAGGATAAAATAATTATCCATACTTTATACTTTAGGAAATATTAATATAATATTCCCTTGACTTTTGGCCCTCCCTTTCCCTAACTGGTGAAGTTCAGTCCCTCATCTCTTTTATCGTGGTCGGTCTGTGTGCAACGATGTATTTTATATTAATCATGAGTCATGTACAAAATAGGTGCACTGGCCTTTGACATCTAAGCGTTCCAGCCTAATACCAAAACATAAGCATACCAACTTATAATAACTGGCTCACCATCCTATAACACATATCATATACATGAGCCTCATTGTCCTCCATACTAAGCACACTTTAGTTACTGCGCACGATATCCAGAAATGGACATACTACATCATTTTGTTGCGCAGTTCATGCATGCACTATGCCACATGGCGTGCATTACCAAATGATGTCAAAATTGCTCACCAACTTAAGTACACTTATATTACATTTACAGTTGGGTTCGACCGAGTGATATTACAGAAAATATCATCTCTTACAGAAAAGATTCAAGAATTGATGATACCCAGACCAGGATGACCACAAGTCTAGTGTACCAGATGTTACAAAGAAGGACATCTGGTGAACGAATGTCCACGAATGAGGGGAATGGGACCTCCTTAGAATTTGATGGGACCCTCACCAAGACCCATGGGAGGAGTTGTGCAAGTATCCATGAATTTACCATTCCATACCCCAACCCCGTATCTTTATTTTTTGGGTAGTCAAGCAATGCCATCAGTTGAGTATTGCGAGATTTTCTGAATCCTTGGGCATGGGCCAAGACAGTGCCCCATTATTCAGAAGTATTCAACAGTACCAAACACTGTGCACTATGATTTTTGTGCATCTACCACACATGCTACCAATCAGTGTATAGCGTTACATGTGTATATTTTAACCTTGTACAATATTTACTGCAAATATATTTTCAGCAAAAGAACAAAAAAGATGCAATGGAAAATACAAGCATTACACAAATATTTTTCCCCTGGAAACCCAAACTAGGAAAACCAACATTTTCTACATTCATTCATCATGTTCAATTGTTTACAATATAATATACATATATGATCCAACGTCATCCAAAACCCTAACCCAATGACCTGGATTAGTCAAGAACCCTAATTGCTTAACCGAAAATAGAAAACCATCGGTGAAGAAACCATGTGCCAAAAAACAATCTAAATATGTGACATGTTTCCCAAGGAAGACAATTTTTTATGGGGGGTGTTGCTCCCGAACCCCTACCTGCCCAGTGTAACACAGACACTACTACTCGTGAAAAGAATATAACATATACCCAAAATTCTCCCACTTATTTTTTTCTTTGCATATAGGGGGTTACATTTTTACATAGTCAACAATCCAGGGTAGCAATGCCCATGGATCCTCTACACCAAGAGAACTTCTCAGTGCTCATAGATTTTGTTAATCAATCTGTAACATTATTCAAAGTTTCCACCTTCATCAGCAATACTTTATTTTCTTCAATCATGTCTCTCACAAAGTGATATTGAATATCAATATTCTTTGTCTTTGAATGATAAGCCAGGTTCTTTGCCAGAAAAATTGCACTCTGATTGTCACAATCTATCTTTATAGCTTGTTGGACCAACCCAATACTTGAAAACAATATTTGTAACCATATTGCTTCCTTACTTGCATGAGTGGCTGCCATGTATTCAAATTATGTAGTTGAAAGTGCCACTACAGCCTATCATTTTCTCATCCAACTTATTTCTTTTCCAAATAGGTTAAACACATACCCACTTGTATATCTCCTATGATCCAGATCTCCCGCCTAGTCTGAATCCAAAAAGCCAAGTATATCCACCACTCTGTCCAATCCTGGTCTTCCTTCATAGCACAATCCATAGCTAGCAGTGCCATGCAAATACCTGAAAAACTCTTTTTACTGTTGTCCAATGCTCCTTCCTTAGTTTTGACATATACCTGCTCAAAACTCCCACTGCATGTGAAATTTCTGGTCTAGTACAGACCATTGCATACATCACATTTCCAACTACACTCACATATGGAACACAGGACATGTCCTCCTCCTCTTCCAGTGTCTTGGGACACTGATCCACAAATAACTTTACCCGAAAAGGAATAGGAACCTTGATCGGTGTACATTCCTGCATATTAAACCTTTGCAATATTGTCTCGAAATATTTTCTCTGATTTAACCAGAGTTTCCTGTTTTTCCGATCCCTTTTAATTTCCATGCCCAAAATGAAATTTGAAGCATCGAGATCCTTCATGTCAAATTTAGAGGACAAATGAGTTTTCACATCCTGGATAATCTCCTTGTTGTTTCCTATCATCAACATGTCATCCACATACAAGACCAAATAAATAAAATGATCACCAATTAATTTAAAATACACATAGTGATCCTCTTTTCTTCTTGTGAATCCAAGTCCCAGCATATAAGTATCAAATTTTTTATACCACATCCTTGGTGATTGTTTTAAACCATACAGGGAATTTTTCATATTGCATAGCAACTCCTTCTTTCCCTTCATAACATAACCTTCTGGTTGCTTCGTATAAATTTCTTCTTCTATATGCCCATGTAGGAATGATGTCTTCACATCCATATGTTCTACTTCAAAATCAAATGCATCAACCATAGATAACATAAATATTATATAGGTTAACTTGGCAACAAGAGAAAAAATCTCACCAAAATCAATTCCCTCAACCTGCATTTATCTTCTTTTTAAATTCCCATTTGTTGCCAATGGGATTTCTTCCAGTCAACAACTCCACTAGATCCTAAGCCTCATTCTTATCAAAATATTTCATTTCTTCGTCCATGGCCCTTTTCCAGAGATTTCCATCCTTTGAATCCACTGCCTCCCTGACAGTTCTAGAACCATCATCAATAATGGACAAAGAAGAATTTGAATGGAAATCAGATGGAGTATACCTTTCTGGTAGCCTTGTTTCTTGAACCAATCTCCTCAATACTAGAGTATGAGGACCTTCTTCTTCCGATTCATGTTCTTTTGTAGATTCTGACTCATCATCCTTTAAATAAAACTTTATTTTCTCTATTTCTTCATTACTTGGTAGGACTTCCTATTTAACAACATCCTTCATTTCTGTAAATACCACATCTTGGTTATACACTACCTTCTTAGTTTCTGGGTTCCAAATATTATAAACTTTGAGACCATCTTTATATCTAATAAAGATACACTTTTCAGCCTTCTTATATAGCTTACTCTTGTTTTCCTTTGGAACATGAACATATGCATCACAACCAAATACCTTGAGATGTGTGAGAGAAGGTTTATTACCAGTCCATACCTCTTGTGGAGTCTTTTCATCCAACGCTGATGAGGGTGATCTGTTGATCAGGTAACATGTAATACCCACTGCCTCTACCCAAAATTCTTTCCCTAACCCAAGACCCTAGAGCATGCACCTTGCTTTTTCCATCAACATCATGTTCATCCTTTCTACAACTCCATTCTGCTGAGGTGTAGATGGAGTAGTATTATTTCTTGCTATACCACACTTATTACATAATTCTTCAAATTCATTCCCGTAGAAATCTCCACCATTATCTGTCCTCAATACCTTAATTATTTTCTCTGTTTGATTTTCAACAAGAGCCTTAAACTCTTTAAACCTGTCAAAGAATTCATATTTCTTCTTGATGAAATATATATTAGTATTCCTCGAGAAGTCATATATAAACGAGACATAGTACACAAATTTTCCCAATCATGGGATCGACACAGGTCCAAAAACATGACTATGAACTAGCTGTAAAATTCCTTCTGCTCTCTTTGCACTAAAGGGGAATCTTAGCCAATTATGTTTCCCATGTAGACAATGTTCACATAAATCAAAATTGAGAGAGTAGTTAGACATACCTTTAACCATACCTTTACCGTGTAGTAATCGAAGACCCTTCCCTCTGATATGCCCCAGTCTTTGATGCCACAACATAACCTTTTCTCTAGAGACTATAGGAATTATTTCTTCTTCAACTCCAATATCAGGAACAATGGAAATATTACACCCATCACTAATAGTTCTTCCTTGCAGCTTATACAAAGTTCCAAACTGAAATCCCTTCAACAACACCATTGCTACGCGAACCATCCTGCAGGTTTCCTTTTCAAATATTGCTTTTACCCTTGCATCATCCATTTTTCTTACATAAAGAAAAATTTTGGCCAAACCTGGGATGTGTAGAACACCAGGAACTATTCTATTCCTTCCATCTATGAGCCTCAACTTGAATTTTACTCGTCCTATGATTCTGGTTGTCGAATCATTACCTAACAAAACATTACCTCCATCATACCTTTCATATTTGCAGAACCACTCCCTGTTGGGATTCATATGAAAGGATGCACTAGAGTTAACCAACCATGCCTCATGATCTACATGTGTGCTTGAAGAAGCCAAGTACAGATCCCCTCCTTCTTCCTTGGAGGTCTTTTCTTATGTAGAAGGATATTATTCAAATCCCTTTTTTTTCTCAACTTTGGATCTACACTGCTTCTTGTAGTGCCCTTCTTTTCCAAATCTCCAACATACCTTTACAAAATTTACGGTAGATTTAGATCTACCCTTAGACTTAGATCTCCCACTTGATAGCTTAGATCTATTTCTTTCCTGGGAATGTCCTTTTGCAAATAACACGTATTTTCTCTGTCCTTCCATATTCTTTTGTTTCATCTCCTCCAATAACAAGGATGAGACCACTTCATCAAAATTAGGAATTTGTATTACTACCTATTGCCAGAAACAGACTATCCCATGAGTCTGGTAAAGAACACAGTAAACTGATACATTTATCTTCATCTGAAATTTTAATCTCAACAGATACTAACTGACTTACCACAGTATTGAAGGTGTTCAAATTCTCTACCACCGAGTCTCCATCTCTCATCCTTAGGTTATACAACTTCTTTCTTAGGAATATTTTATTCACTAGGGACTTAGAATGATACAACTTCCCCAACTTGTCCCATAAATCCTTGGATGTAGCTTCCTATAACACATTTAGTAATATTGAATCTAAGAGACATAGTCGGATTGTGCTCTTCGCCTTCCAATCCAAATTTTTCCAATCATCTGCTAAAGTTCCTGTAAGTGTTGTAATTGGATCTACCATGATCCACTGATCTCTATCCACCAACAAATCTTCCATCTTGAGGTTCCACAACTCAAAACTTTTCCCATTAAACTTCTCGATCTCCATTTTCGAATTTCTCACCATATCTTTTCACCTGAAAAAATCAATACCATAGATCTCCCACTGTAACAAGGCTTATCACAGTCCCAAGCCAAACCCTTGACCACAAAGGCATCCCCATGAATCCAACAAATCTCTGATACTAAATGTAGATTTTAAACTTGTACACTATTTACTGCAAACAAATTTTCTATAAAAGAACAGAAAAGATACAATGGAAAATACAAGCATTACACAAATATTTGTCCCCTAGAAACCCAGACCAGGAAAACCAACATATTCTATATTCATTCATCTTGTTACATAGTTTACAATAAAATATACATATAGGATCCAACGACATCAAAAAAACCTAACCCAATGACCTGGATTAGTCAACAACCCTAATTCCTTAACCAGAAATAGAAAACTATCAACAAAGAAACCATGTGTCGAAAAACCACCTAAATATGTGACATGTTTCCCGAGGCAGAAAATTTTTTCTTGGGGGCGCTACCCCCGAACCCCCACATAAATAAATTTCACCCCCTTGCGTGTATGACACAACACATACACTACTACTCATGAAAATAATATAACATATACCCAACATGATGCACTTGCAGACAGACTGGATCGAACATCATTCAGGGTGAATGAAACCCCTCAGGGACTAGGAAGAGGTCGAGGAGGTGGAGCTGGAGGAGACTTTAGAGGAGTAAGGATATGGGGGAGAGGACCAAGAATATGCTACAAATGTGATGAGAAAGGCCACACGGCTAGCGATTTTCCTCACCCAAGGTTCCCATGGTGCTCTCACTGCAGGACCAATGGGCAGGCAACTGAAGACTGCCCAGAGCTAATTGAAAAATGAGAAGATCGGGTACGCCAACGCGGAAATAATATCATTAGTTCATATATAAAGATAGTTATTAAAGGACAACTACCCAACCTTAACATATTTACTCGAGGAGGAGAAAAGACTGGCATAGATGTTGATAATTTACCTCAGATCGAGAAAGAACCACCTAAGGAGGACATGTATGATCCTCTGAAACAAAAGTTGTTCTTTAAAAATTCCATAGAATTATTTCAGAATATACATGGCCCTGAGATGCAAGAGAAACCCCCTCAACCTATTTTTTACCCTAGGATTGTGCAAGTCCCTACTTCACCAAAATGTAGTCTCGATAAGACAACCTGAGCAACCACAAAATGTAGTTGACCTTTGGTTTTATTTATTTTTTTATATTCTTGGGAATGAAAAGTTGACAGAAAATTTGTGCAATGCACTGTACCTAGTTCCAAGGAATGAAGAATCTCCAAAAATGAGAATAAGGAAAAATCTTCCTGAGAAGAATACTCAGAGGGTGTAGAGAAGGAAAGTACAGACTGGAAAAGAGTTTAGATTAGTATCCCAACTAGATGAGTTTGAGATTAAAGATGTTATGTTAGATATAGGATATGATGTTAATATAATGCCTAAAAAGACTTGGGAAGCTTTAGGAAAACCCCAGTTGACATATTCCCCAATCTAGCTAAGAATGGCCAATCCATACTATATTTTTCCAATATTGAGACTGGAGAATGTTGAAATAGATGTTGCAGGAGTGAAGAAGGTAGTTGATTTTGAGGTGATCAAAATTATGGGAGATAAGGACCCTTATCCTACACTGTTGGTATTGATTGGGATTACGACAACTATGTGATGATTGACCTAAAGAAAGACACTATGACATTTGAGGCACACAGAATAAAAGTATTTCAACCCGTCAATCCGTATGTAGGCCCTCCTTACATGGATCCAACAGAAAACAATATGGAGGGAGAATACTTGAAATAGTTGTACATTGTAACAATAGGAACGAGAGAAGACTACATAAATCATATTGTTGATGGATAAGTAAGTTGGAGGAGCATACAATCAGTGGACGAATATTCAAAACTAGAATTTGATAGTTAGTGTCAAGGTTCATATGAAATATTTTCAAGAAGATATGCAACTGTCAGAGAAACTAGATGGTTTGGAACAGAGGTCAGAGAACACCCGATATATGATGGTACCTCAGAAATTGACAATTTTCTGGTCAGCATGGAATAAAATATAGTGGAGGATCAAACGATCTCAGTGTTGGATTTATCCCTCCAGGACACCCCTGTTAGATGGTGGACTAATCACAAATCCTTAGTTGAGAACTAGGATGATGTGAAGCAAGATATCCAATATAGATTTCAATATAAGGTGCAGCTGGAATTAGAGATGCGGATGGATTTCCAAGTTGTGCAATTGTTCAATAGATAGTCTAATCCTAAAGCACATATTGAACAATGTGTGAGACAATGGCAAGTTGCGGAAATACCATCTTGCTTATGGGTTCAAGTATTTCCCCATTCACTAGGTCCAATTATGAAATCTTGGTACATGCATGAAGAAACCAAAAGACAGACCAGCAAGTGGAAAACGTTGGTAGATCAATTTCGCAAGGACTTCTCATTTATAGGTAAGTACCCTGAGCTTAAAGTAGTCCTGCAAAGAATTAAAGAATTCCTTTCTACAGATACTGGTGAACAAAAATCAGACCTACTGGTATGTGCAAATCATAGCCAAGCACTTCAGTCTAACCTTCACCTCAACTTAGACAACATACTTATAAAATGCTATAAAATTGAGAAGGATTTGGAAAATCCAAATGATTTAGAAGAATTGAGAAACTTAGCCATTAAGGAAATAGAGGGAAGCAGAGAAATCCAGAACATTATACCCACCAGACTGATGGTTCTTATAACTATCCACTGAAGTTACATAAAGTCAATATAGGAACTACAAAGAAACCTAAGATATCTATGGTAGGAGATTACTGGGATGAGAAAACTAGCCAAGAAATACATAGCCTGTTGCAAGAGTATGAGAACTTATTCCCAAAAACATTTTCAGAGCTAAAAGGGATTAAAGGAGCTATGGGAGAGATGAAAATTGAACTAAAAGTAGGATCAAAACCTGTAAGGCATAGACCATATTGCCTTCACTCCAGAGTGAAAGATAAGGTTAAGAGGGAAATAAACAAGATGTTAGAAGCTAGACTTATTTTTTTAGTAGAAGAAGCATAATGGGTTAGACCAATAGTCATCCATAGAAAGAAAGGAACATAGGACATTAGGGCCTGTGTAGACTACAAAATCCTTAATTCTGCCTGTGTGCATGACCCTTTCCCAACATCTTTTATTGATGAGGTGCTAGAATAGGTTGCGGGGAAAGAATCTTACTCATTTACAGATGGATTTCTAGGGTATCACCAAGTAAGGGTTGTTGAAGAAGACAAAAAGAAGACCACATTCATAACAGAATGGGGGTCATTTTCATATAATGTGATTCCCTTCGGCCTAAATAATTCCCCTGCAGTTTTTTCCTGGATTGTAATAGCAACCTTCAGAGAATTTATTCACAAGTTTATATAATTTTATATGGATGATTGGATGGTATACAGTCTACTAAAAGAACATGTAGCGCTAATACATCTGATGTTTGATAGATGTAGGGAATTGCATATATATTTGAACTTCAGAAAATGTATCTTTTGTGTGCCACATGGAAATTTGTTAGGCCACATAGTATTTTGAGAAGGAGTGCTAGTAGACCTAGCCAAAGTTGTGGTTATTGTGAACATGCCTCCACCTACGAGCGCTAATAAGTTGCGCTCCATGCTAGGGAACACAGGGTACTATCACAGGTTTATCAGAAGATATGAAAACATTAATGCACATCTGGAAAATATAATAAAGAATTCAGAAGTGTTCCAGTGGACTCCAGAGTGTGATAAAGTGTTCAACATCCTGAAGGAAAAGCTCAGCACAAAACCTATTTTGATATTTCCAAACTGGGAAAACAAATTTCATGTGCATGTAGATGCACCAGGTATTTCCCTGGGAGCCATCTTAGCACAACCAGGAGAGGGATCCATGGATCATCCTATCTATTTTTCTAGCAGGAAGTTGTCGCAAGATGAGTGCAACTATACAACCACAGAAAGGGAGGGTTTAGCTATGATTTAAACCTTGCAGAAGTTTAGACATTATTTGTTAGGCTCCCATTTTAAGTTCTTTATTGATCATTCTGTGTTAAAATATCTAGTTAACAAATCTTTTCTGGAAGGAAGAATTTGTCAATGGTTGTTACTGTTTCATGAATTTTCATTTGAAGTGATCATTAAACCTAGAAGATGAAACACATGGCCTAATCAACTATCGATATTAGAGTTAGGAGAAAGTGGCAGATAATTCGATGATCATCTCCCAGATGCAGACCTGTTCTAGGTTGAGGCCATACAAGAATACCTGGAAGACATAGCAGTCTTATTAAGTATAGGGGCCTACCCAGAAACATACTCCGTAACTCAGAAATGTCATATGGTGGTTAGGGAAGTGAACTATCAGTTGATTGTGGGGAAATTGTATAAGTTGGGCCTAGAGAGCATCCTCAGGAGATGTGTTTTGGATCATGAAAGACAATACATACTATGGGAGTGCCACAGTGGAGTTGCGGGAGGCCATGTTGGAGGAAAGGCCACTGCACAGAAGGTACTCCAAGATGGACTATGGTGAGACACGCTCTTCAATGATGCAAAGGCATATGCTAGATCTTGTGACATTTTTCAAAGAGTGGGTAAGCCATCACGACGATATAAAATTCCTCTTCATCCAGTTCGAGCTCTATAAGCATTTGAGAAATTGGAAGTTGACTTCATTAGGCCGATCAACCCCACAACTAAGCATTAAAAGGCTAGGTATGTTATTACCACAACTGATTACCTTACACATTGGGTTGAGGTAGAAGTTGTCCAGTATTGTTTAACCGATACTACTGCTAGGTTCATTTTTGAAAATATTATCACTCAGTTTGGATGTCCTAGGAGTCTGACCTGTGATTAGGGTGGTCATTTTATCAGTAGTACAATAGAAAATCTTACAGAAGATTTCTTGATCCAACATTATAAAAGTACTCCCTACCATCTACAAGCCAATGGAACAATAGAAGCGTTTAACAAGATTTTGGAGAGAGGATTAACGAAGGTTTGTTCCGCAAAGAGGGAGGATTGGGATGACAGAGTCCCAATAGTTTTATGGGCTTATGGGACAACCAAAACGAAATGACATAGGTATACTCCATTTCAACTAGTCTATGGGAAAGAGGTTGTGGTACTTGAAGAATTCATTACTCCGAGTCTATATATTGCACATATTACACACATGTCGGAGGATGAATCAGTTGTGAAGAGGCTTATGGAATTACAGGAACTTGAAGAGACCAAGTTTTTAGGAGACTTTCATTAATTAGTTGAGAAAGAAAGCCAAAAATCTTGGCATGACAGACACATTAAGGATAAAGAATTTGCATAAGGAGACAAGGTCCTACATTATGACAGTCGATACCAAAAACATATAGGCAAGTTGTGCATGCATTGGTTGGGACCATTTATTGTTGCAAACATCCGACCTTCTGGAGTTGTCAGAATCACACAACTGGATGGTATGTTGCGGCCAGGATGGGTGAATGGCGCTCCCTTGAAACCCTATATTTCTCAGAAATGAGCTAAATGACTGTTGCTCTAGTCCAAAGGAGAATGTATAGTAGTTAGATTTGAGTTTTTTTTCAATTTCCTTGAATTCAGTTAATAAATTTGAAGAGTGCATTGTTGCGCCACAACATGTAGTTAATTTTTCTATCTAAGTATTATTTTGATGCAAAACTGCTTACTCAATCGTAAGATCATAAGAGTCATGAAATTATTAATGAAAACCATTAAATATGGCATGGACCCCTTTGTGGTAAGAGGAAAAATGAATCCGGACGCAATCTGATTCCATGTGCCACATGAACCCAGTCTAGTCATAGCCTTTATTACTGCTACGGTAACCTGTCTGTATTATCTTAAGCTATAAATCCATGATACATGAAGATGCCATTGGTATTCGTGCCAAGATTCTCATCCGTTAAATGGTAAGGTATGGAATTGGCCATGCCCCTGACCAACCTACCCAGTAAATGATGATATCACCTAATATATTTACCCCGTTAACCAATCCTATCGAACAACTCAGATCCAAGTTGTGCCTATAGGGTTAATGATGAATAAAAATTATTACAAAACTTGCCAGCTAAGCCCAAGTATAAGGCTCTAAGAACTCGGTGTAGGATGCATTGTTTCCTAGAGAGAACTTAGCGATTTGTGAATTCTTCATTGTGAGAAATACCGTGCAATCACTTGGCTCTCAATAGTGATCCCTAATCCCAGTTTAGTTTGTTGAATTATTTGATGGTTCAGACTCACCATGCTCAGAGCTACATGGAGAAAAAGTATCATTTGGAAGGATGCAGTACCAGACGAGCCCTTTGATCCCTAGGTCGAGATCATGGGAGATTTAAAAGGGAAGGTCGAGCAAGTCAAGCTCCTCAACCTCGACCTGGCAGACCAGACTCTATTCCCACAGATGAACATCAATGTCTTCTGGAGTGTCACTCCAGATGACTTGGGAGGCATGTAGTTCATGCCAAAGCTGGAGTTCATCAACCTGTTTAACTCTACAATTATGAACCTCTCGTATTTTCCAGTTTTCGACACCACTGGAGAAGTTGTGAGGTGTACCAAGTTTCACATCAGCAAAGTACATGGTAGAAGACTGTGGGTGTATAGGAGATATACAATTCACGCAGAGGACATCTGCCAACTTACTGGACTGTCCATCGAAGGTGAGGATGTGTCCAAAGGTTTCCACGGTCCCATAAAGCATGGAAATAAGAATGGGGAGCCCAATATATATGAGCAATTCCATACACAAAGGGGGGGGGCACACAACCAAGATAGACCCCATTCTACTCGAGATGGTCAAGACTGGTTGATATATAATTGCTAGCAAGGTCATGAGGTCTTATTACAAAGGATAGTGTACACTAGATTCCCTATTAGTGGCAGACTTTTATGCCAATGGTGTTGAATTTAACTGGTGTAGTGATTTACTAGAGGAACTCCTAGTGGATAGAGAGGAAGCATAGGAAAAGGGTGGAACTTTCACCTACGACTACTTATTCGTTACATTCACAATGCTAAAGTGGATGCCACATGCAAGAAGACCATTTTTGCCAACAGATAAGGGGCGGTTGGAAAATATGCTCGAGCCTTTTCACTCAAGGCCGGACTCGAAGAATAATACATTCAACAACACAACGTTCTCCAAATGGTACAACAAGTTGCTTGACGCAACTTAGAGGTTGTGCATTCCGCAGGAATTGCTCAACTGCAACACATAGAACATTGCATTCAGCATGAACTTCCATTGTACATTCGTATGGCCAAGGTATGCCAACATAGAGGAATTCCACTCATGCATGCTGCCATTCTACTTATATGAGGAGGCCATCGACAAGGAGGGTATGTCATGGAATGGAGTAAAACGCAACCCGCACAAGTCGGGGATGCATTACCTTCTACCTACAGAGTTGTTGAAGAAGAGGGGTCAAGAAGTAGGGGTGGGACTGATCTATGGCCCAAATATATAGAAGAAATAAGCCCCAGTATATAATAACTCCCATGAGGAGGAAGAGACATAGCCGTTGGAGCGCAAGAAGAGAAAAATACCCATGTTCCCGCAACTTCCAGATCAAGCTATGTTGACAGGTAAGGATGTCAACAAAATTCTCAGTGATGCAATCATCACAGAGCCATTGGATAAGAAACATAGGATGGGGATTTCCCCAAGAAATGTTCTGAACCCCCAACCCATTTCATCCATCATTCCTCACACTCACTCAGTAGCACGCAAAAACCATACTATAGATATCCAGGACGACCCTGAGCCTGAAACCAATCCATCCACCACCATCATCATAGAAAAACCTCCATATCCACCACAAACTCAGTCACCACCTCAAGAAACCACCATTCCATCCCAAAAAATTGACTCAGAACCCATGTAGTTGGATCCCCCAAAGATACCCGAGAAAAGACCAGAACTCACTAGTCCAAACCGGGAGATACTCAAGCAGAGACTAGAAATCACTGGTCCAAACCCAAAAATACCTGAACAAAGGATACAACTCACTGGGCCAAACCATGAAGCCTAGAACCAACAGATCATACCCTTTGTGCCAATTCAGTTCACTCTATCTTCAACGGAGTTGCAAACTGTGCCAAACCCGCAAGTCCTGAGTCCTCAACACGCTTCCTCAACAACCAAGGTTGAGGGTGCTATTAGAAAAAGTGCAACTTTGGAAGTTGAGGCTCACAAAGAGGAATAGATACCAGAGGCTCAATAGGAACTTGATAGGGCATTAGTCCAGAGCACAACATTAGTAAAGGAACAAATGGAGCTCATCCTCCAAAACCCACAACAGTGTGTAGAGTTGTTGCAACCCTTCCTGGCCATAACATAGGTACTAACATTCCTTCCATCATCGTTGAGGTTGAGGGTTGCACCAAGACCATATATAAGAGAAGAAGAGGTGGACACACCTTCTGAGCATTCAATGAGCAATGGAATTCCATTGTAGGTCTTAGTACCCAAGGAAGTCACCCTTTCTTCTATTGACCTTGCACAATGGCCAACAACGCAGCTAGTCAGAGTTATCAGAGCCTTAACTAATCAACTGGAGCAGAGGCTCCAACATACCAAAAGGAATGTAGAGTTTTAAAGGGAGGAAGCACTCCTTGATCAAGCACGCATAATGCAAGAGGAATACACCAAGGTCCAGGCGAAACATAAACTGGAAAGAGTTCAAGAGAAGCTTATTGAAGCCTGGCTGGAAATAAGGAAGGTAGCACCACAACTACCAGAATCTAGTGCCACAGGAGAACCTAAGCATAAAATCGAACTACTCCAGGGAGCATGATCACAGCTGGCCATTCCCACAGAGAATATGGAAGTATAGTTGTGGGAAATTCGACAGGAAGCATAACAACAACCTCAGAAGTTGCAGGATTAAATGGATAAGGTAGTGCTAGAAGGCAACAATTCTTGAGAAACACTACATAAGCACACAACCGAGTGCACAAAGATATTTCACGAAGTCAATGACTAGATGTGAATTATGGCGAGGCACAACCAAAATCTAGAGGAGGTGCACACAAGAATCCAATTTCTCAATTAAGAAGTTGTGATCACCATGGACCTGATGGAGAAACAGGATAAATTCAATCAAATCCAGCAAGCGAACAATGAGTTGAACACTCTGTTTGAAGCGAAATCCATATCCAAGAAAGAGTTACATGAATTTCTCCTTGTTGTTCAGATAGTGTATATGAAAATGCATCAGGTAGATTCTACAACCAACTCTGAATGGAACTCTCTGGTCACATGCAAGCCTAAAGGATGTATCACATATGCAACTCAATAATTTGTAGCCGAAGCCTCACTCCTTTCCATGAAGTGGCAGGATAAAATTGGGAGTTTCCAGGAAGTCAGAAAGTGGGACTTAGAGTTGGTCCCAGAGTTGGGCCCTTTGTTTGAAGATGTAGAAAAGGAGAAAGAGCAAGTAGAATATGAAAGAAAAATAGATAAGGAAGGCAAAGGAAAGCAACATGAACTCCTAGAAGTTATGAAAGAGCCAACTACTTGACTCGAGGGTGAGTCAAGGATTGTGATCGGAGCCAGTTGGGCCCTTAATTTTTGGTTTGGAGTTGCACAAGGAAGACTACAGTCCCAATTTTGGTCAAACATGAGCTGCACAAGCTATAGAAGAAGTTGGATAGTGGAGCAAGTGAAGAAACATAAATCTGTTACAAAAAGGGAAAATGCAACACCAGCAAGGAAAAAGCATTTAGAACAGAACAAGAACAAGAAAGCATGTGGAGCCCAAATCCAAAAGATCCCCCTCAGCCTATATATGAGATGCATATTGTTGTAAAAGGGATGGTTGTTTTTTTTTTGTTACTGTTGGGTATGGTTGGGTGTAGTTGCTTGTCTGTAGAGTTTTTTCATAAATGATATAGAGCGCGCAAATAGAGAAAGGGTTCTCTAGCTATAACTTGTATACATTTTTGTGGAAATGGTAGTTAGACATATGTGACATGAGTCCAGAGCCAGAAGCGTGTAACATAGAACTGATTGGTATCTCTGAGATTGTATCTGAGAAGCTCTGTTTATAATATAGAAAGAAGGACCTAAAATTTTGAAATTACTGTGTCATTTTGTGTGCATGCTTATGACTTGTCTCTTTACAATACTTATTTATGATTGATAATACAAATATGTTGTCTATGTGTACAAATGATTTTGCAACTTGAGTATCTTTATTTCCAGTATGAACATATTCATATATTTTTTGTGGTTGTCCTATCTTGCGCAAGATCATGGTGAATCTTGAAGATTATGGAAACCCACCTAATTATTCTCCTTGCCCTTCCCTATCTTTCATTCTTGGTTGTGATTCGGGTGAGACTTATTCTCTTTAGAGGAGATGAAAATGCCAGCACTCTAGACTACTCGGTCCCTTTTTTTGGTAACCAGAGAAGGACCCTGGTCTGATCAATTCTGTGCCAACAACATCCATAAAGAGTTGATCAAATTCCCATATAGACTACGTTTGTACCTGTTTGATCTCTTTGAGCTCGGTGATGTACTATGACTCTGACTTTGGCTTTTTGAACTCCTTTAATAGAACTTTCTTTATCTCTGCTAAGTTTCTGGCCTATCCTATAGGAATAATTCTCTATAACTTCATATACCATACAAGTGCACGAACTCTAAATGTCGTTGCTAACTCCACTATTTTTACGACATCATCATATATTATTTTAGCAGCCCAAACTATTTTGCAGAAAAAAAAGTGTTGTTCTAGATCCTTTGATCCCACTGCCTTGAATTCGGGAATTCTAAGTGTATTATCTAAACCTGCCATGTTGGTTTTTTATTACTTCCTCTTGGTGATTTTGGTGGACTCTAATTTTGACTTCGTGTACTACTCCCACTATTATGAATACTACTATTATGTACTCCTTGACTAATTATGATAGATTTTGACAAGTACTCAACTGTTATATATGAATGTGGTGATGGACATGGGGTCATGGATTCTACACATGATCCTGTCTAAGTAGGACTTACGGGATCCTCTATTACTAGAATGGACTAAGAGCCTTCTTCTTTTCCTCCTAAATATGGTATCTCCATAATTCAGACTTGTGCACAAGGTTCTCTTTCTTTTAGCTCACTTTGTTTCTCTTCTCTCCCAGCCCCATTCTTTTGCCTCTTGTACCTTCTTCCTCCATGCAACTCTCCAAAATAATACTTGTCCTATGGTATGCTACCTTCTTACATCCTTATTCCCTTCCTCCTCGTTCATTTCTTCCTTCTCCTAGATTATTCCCATGTCATACTCTGGCTCCCCCTATGTGCACAAATCCCCTTTAGCCATTAGACTTCATAATCATCATGTGTTTTTCACACAAAAAAATCTTTATCCACGTATTTAATTATTTCAAGAACCTTTCGTATGGAAATTTGAAAATTTTTCTTTCTGCAACACTTTGTGATTGAATGCAATCTATTACAAATTTTGTAAGATAACCCCGTAATACACTATCTATCCAAAAATAAACTGCTCGAGTAGTTGGCTTACTTACCAAATTCAACTATTTTACCAATTCATGAGTCCAATTCTTTGGCGCTGCAACACTAAACCTTCCTGTCTTCTCAACCAATCTTCTTATCGACTCAGTCAAAATTTATGGGAATTATCCAAAGAAAATTTCATCTAGATTCGTGAACACATACTTTTGCATCCATTGCTTGTCATTCATCCGAGGGTTCCTTCTCTCTTGTCGAAATAATTCTCATTCTTTTTGTTCCAACCAGTCTGTGATTTATTTTTTAGTCGAACTCCAACAAATTCACTTAATTCCAATTTCTCGGCCCCGACAACGGAACCATTTGTTGGCTTAAACTGGTCTGTGCATGGGTTGTAAGACCCAAGGTTCGGTTCAACTGTGACCACCAAACCCTCAATACACCAACCCTTTCAGCATCATCTTCTTATGAGGATGAAGTCTAACCAAAGGTATCTATTGGGACTGCAAGAACTAAGTTTTTGCAGCAGTAGGGGAAAGGGAGGTAGATGCGCTAACCATTATTCCTTATTCTAGCTTACATATGCTTCTGATTACTATAGCCATTCATAAATCTTGCAACCTAATCAATATGTACCCTAAATATCGTCTATAAAATATAACACCATCATTCATACATGCACATAAATAAGTAAAGAACACAAGATGCAAGATTATCTCTCAAACTATATCTTTATTTATTGTATCAACTGATTACATTCATGATTCTTACATAATATCAACCTCTACAGATTCTACAAACTTCCTCTATCCCACTATCTCTCTCACTCTCTCTCTCCCTCTAACTCTCTCCTTTCACCCCACCCATTACATATTTATAACCAAAATCTAGGGCTTAAAGTCCTATTCTTATCGATCCCAAAATAGCCTATTACAATGCATGGCATGGTCAGCTTCAGTTAACTGGTTGTTTTCCTTATTCTACTTCTCTCTCTTTATACAAATTTTCTATTGTTCTTATATTTATGGAAAGTCTCACTATCGTCCTTTGCACCTCCTTCTCTCGCTCGCTTGCTTTATTTTTCTTTTTGTGTGTTATCTCCATCCTATGCATTGTCCATCCTTCTATGCCCTTTTTACCTTTTGTACTCTTTCTTCCTTCTATGTGATTTATTCCTTTTGTTCCCTTTCTTCGTACTTAGGTTTTTCTCCAAAATTACATCCAAAACTACCTATCCAACAATCAGTGAATTACAAGAGGAAGAAACAATGGAAAAGCATCCCTACAAGAGAGGAAAGGAAGTATAGAAACCCCACATTGATCCACTTGGCATCTTGTAGAAAATTCAAAGGGAGATAAATTATCAGAAACAAAGACCAAATTAGAAGCATGAAGAGAGGGGGATATATACCAACAAGGGGAGTTACCCTTTTCCCCATGATGTCAAAGGGGGAGAAAGAGAAAGATCATAAGAAAAAGTTTAAAAGCATGAAGACATGGGGAGCATCCCCAAGGGGAGATACCCTTTACCATTGATGGAAAAGAGAGAGAGAAACATGAGAGAAATATCATGAGCATTGGTCACAGGTGGAGTATGAGTGTTGGAGTATGATTGTTACCATCAATGCCAAAGGAGGATATTTTTGGATAGTTGGTTGTCATTGATGTTGTTAGATAGTTGGTTTTCATTGATGTACACAAAAGTGGTTGTCATTGATGTAACAAAATGTCATGGGTGGATTTGAAGAAGTCTACAAGAAGCCCCAGAGGTGTGGTCATGAATCCCGAAGTTGTTTGAGGAATAAGGACATGAAGGATAGTGTAAATTCATGTAACACACTCATAGATAGATATTCCTCGTCATTCCACTTCAAATGGTAGGTGGAACATCATGTAGTTCCTCATTGTTAAGGAGTTATGAGGTCATGAACTTGGAAGCCCTAAATAATGGTTAAGAATCCCCTAAACAAGTACAAGTCATTAATTAAAGGGTAAAGTGGTTATACAAAGAAAGTACAGGTCATCCCTAAAGTTACAAAAATAAGTCACTTGGAAAAGTATAAATACACAAAAAAATCCTATAATTCTTACACACACACCTTTATTGACTATATTCTATGTGAGCACACTTGATTCATTTGGAGAATATGAGGTAGCAAGTATAAGGAAGTGAAGGAAGTGCGAAGGAGAAAATTTTGGGATTATAGAGGAGAGAGAGGGTTTTTGAGAAACCCTAGTTTGGTTGACCCCACGGGTCAGACTACTCGTGTCCCGTGAGGCACCCTTGTGGGTTGTATGACCCTTGTCCCGTGAGGCCCCACTAGTTGATTGCTCTTAGTCCCAGGAGGATAACAAAAATTTGGGGAGGATGTTAGTACCAAGTTGTTGAGGCTGAGGAAGAGTTATAAGTTTGAAATCTTGTGTATCAGGTCATATACAGGTTTAAAGGTATGTCTATATGCATTTTTTGAGGGTTACATGTTGGTGATGTTATGGTACATGCTTGAGGCACATCTTTGGTATATTTGTGAGTTTTGGTATATGCCTTGAGGCACATATTGGATACTTGGAATATCGTTTTTTGTATGGTATATGCTTGATGAATATCATGAGTTATATAACATATGTTTGATGGTATCTCTTGGTACATGCTTGAGGCACATGGTTTGAGGTACATCTTGGATACATAGTTGAGTGATGTTATGGTGTACCTTTGTGTCTGGTTGGTATATGTCATGGTTGTTATAGGCACCTCTTTGTGATGTTGGTACATGGTTGAGGTATACACTTAGTATATGGAGGCATATGTGTGAGGCACATCCTTTTGTGCTTGGTTGAGGCACATCATTTGGTACATAGTTCATGCTTGGTACATGATACATAGTTTTGGTATACAATGAGGTGTATGGTTGATAATCAATTTTATGGTACCTACACTTGGCATGTATTATGGTACATGATAGGTGATATTGAGACACATATTTGTGATGTTATGGTTCATGAGTTGATGATGATATTGTGCATTTATAGAGGCACTTCTTTGTGATCTTGCTACAGGTTTTGGTACATGGTTGATGCATGATATGGTACAATTTTGATGCATGGTTGATGCATGATATGGTACATGTTTAGTGCATGGTTGATGCATTGTTGATGCATGATATGGTACAGGTTTAGTACATTGTTGATGCATGATATGGTACAGGTTGATGTACATGGTATGATATAGGTTCTATTACATGGTTGATGTACATGGTATGGTACATGTTCTTATACATGGTTGATGTACATGGTATGGTGATGTTTTTGGTATCCATGTGAGTGGATATGGTTATAGTTGGTTGACAATGGTATATCAGTAACATAGATAGTGACAAAGACAGTTTTAGAGAGAGTGACATGTTGGATGATTGGTTGATCATCGGTTATAGGTTGATGTGACAGTGGCAGTCACAGGTTGATGTGATAGTGGCAATGATAGGTTGGTTGATGTGACAGTGACAATGACATGTTGGTTGATGAAAGTGGTAGTTATAGAATTATCAATGGTAGTGAGAGGTTGAGTCTACACTTATATTTTAGGACGATAGGATGGGGCAAGGAAAAGGGGTTATATCCTCCTTCCGGTTGGTGTCAGATAATTTAGGGATTTGTATCTTCCTTTATGTTGGATCCTATAAATTAGGGGGTCATAGTTGCCTTCCAGTTGGAGTTGGAAAACATAGGGAGTTGGAGCTTCCTTTAGTTTGGATCCTATAAATTAGGGGGTTGTAACCTCCTTCCAATTGTAGCTAGAGAATTCTGGGAGTTGTATCTTCCTTCATGTTAGAGCCTGTAAATAGGGGGTTGGAGCGTCCTTCCAATTGGTGTTGGAGAATTGGGAAGTTGGTGCTTCTAATGAATGTATTATTGATATATATAAGAAATAATTTCATGGTTTTCACCCATTTGGGCTTCCACGTAAATTCTGGTGTATTTTGTATCTTTGGTTTTTTACTATGCAATGATGAATGATATTGTTTATGATTCAATGATATACTAAATGTATAAGTGATAAACTATTGAATATTGTTGATAAATTTAAAGTTTTTATATATTGTGATTGAAAGTCATAATAAGTTCTCATATTGATTCATCACCCCTCTCAATATTACAACAGAAAACACTCCCATAGATATATGCAATATCAAGATCTTATGCAATGATTCTAGGTTGCATTGGTGCCACTCCATGGTAAGACATAAGTGAGACCAGTGGATTTGTAACCCATTACTGAAATCTATGATCTACTCATTATGGCATGCTAGGTATAAACCCTTGTTGTATCTCATCTTCATATCCATATCTACATTAAGATGAATATGAGGAATATTAGCAAAGTATGTGCCAATATGTGAAAAATAAAAGAAAACAATAAGTAGAGAATTAAAAAAATTATAATCAATACATGTGCATTAAATAAGACAAAAAAATATGCAATGAAAATCAACAAAAGATAAAAATAATATTACTCCCATGTTTAGTGGGTTGATTGTAGTCAATTAGATGTTATAATATCCTTACCAATCCATACCTACATATGGAAATGATATAATATCAAGGATGTGATCACCTCACTACATAAAAAATTCAAAACATCTCACCCATTGACCTATACATGTGCTTTGACTGCTCCTCTTGGGTAACATATTCCCCCACATGTGCATATACACATTGGTGATTATACAAGGAGGATGGTGGTTAAATGTTAAATATGCCACCAAAAACATCTCAAAAAATAAAGAAAACAAATTTAAAGAAAAGGGGGAGATATGTCTCCCCTTCAACATGTTATGACAATGATCCAAAGAAATAAACCATTGTTATAAAATCATGGTAGACCACTAAACCATTCTAGGAATTTAAAATAAACTATATACATAGTACAACTATTAGGTAGCTAGAGAGGTAGTAGTGGGGGCCCTCTGGGTCCCCACTACTACGTCTCTAGCTATTTGGAGAAGTAGCTCAATAAGAGGATGCCCCCTCGAGGAGGCAAGTGAACAGGAGAGGATCCCTTCCATAATATGATCCCTTGTATGGTGTTTCCCTACCTCAAGGATTTGGTAATAATAAAGTGTGGTTTCTTCTATATTTCTCTATCGATCTATTGTGTATTCAATATTTTTTGTGATTATATTTGTAGATCCTATTATGGAAGGGATCCTCTCATATTCACTTGCCTCTTTAAGGGGGCATCCTCCTATTGAGCTACCGCTCCAAATACAATACTCTCTTCATATCCCATTACATTGCTTGAACTCCTTTATATAGTGTTACCATCACCTAAGAACATTCTAGAGGAGGAATCTTCTAGAAGTAAAACCTTCTAATAAGTCCTCTTACATTTATTATATCTAACTACCCATTTATTATATCTAGCTACCATAGTGAGTCTTATTTAATAATATAGTGGACCTAGTCAACCTTACATTGAATGGACTCCATTATTATCACTATGGGACCTCTGGGCCCCCACTACTACCTCTCTATCTACCTAACATTCCATCCCCCTTATGAAAACGTTGTCCTCAATGCTTGATGTACAACCATATACCAGGTTCCCATGGATAATTGTGGATCATAATGTTGAAGAAGACTGAAGAACCAAGGTCCCATGTAGAAAGGGAAGCCACCATGTTGAAGTAGTCCAACCACCATTGTAGGTTTGGGTCCCATGTCCAAGTGCTCATGTGAACTCCCCGTGGAAGATTTTGGAACCCAATAACTAACTCAAAATAATGCTCCAAAGACTGACACCTATCATGTGGATCCAAATAACAAGATCCATCCACATAGTGGAAAAGGGTCATAGAAGAATCTGAAATGAATAATACCACTATATAATATGTAGGATGGACTCTGGTAATAATCATTGGCTCTCAATTTTTCACTTTGATTCTCTCTACATAAGGTGGATTAGAGTCATCAAATAAAATATGAAAGTGGTTGTCATCCCAGAAATGACAACTATCCATATACCAATCATCACAATCGGCCTCAAAATCATAACGAGCATATATTTATTGATTATATTCATCCCTGATGTCTTCCATAAGAAATATCTCCTATATTTTATCCAATGAATCTTGAATACTACAGAAACTATCATTGAGACCATCTGCAAGGTCATGCAATCTAGCATCCAATGTGTCATACAATTGAGATTTGAATGCTTCAGTAATTTGTAGAATTTATTTGAGGGTTTGAGAGGAAATAGCCATATGAGTACCCTATGAACTCTTCAGTCCTGCATCCTTCATGGAAAAACACAAAAAATAGAACAATAAGTTACAATAGAAAATCGCGGCTTTTCTGGAAAAACCCTAAAAAACTGTTGAATTTAAAATGGTCATAACTTCACTTCCCGTACTCTGTTTCGGCTGATTTATTTTTTTTAAATTGGGTAAAATTGTGAGAGGAATTCAAATATTTAATTTGTTTGGGAAAATTCATCCTCCATATTCTACATAAATAAAAACAATCGCGTCGTCGTCCATAGAAAAAACCCTGAAAAATTACAGATTTTAAAACTTCAATATCTTGACTTCTTGGACTCCATTTCAGACGATTTTTTTTTCAACTTGGGTGTTTTTCTAAGAGGAAATCATATATATATATATATATGGATATTGTTTATGCAAATTTTTCACATAAATATAGCGAAAATTTCTGGAATGTCGCGGCCCTCTTTTTTCTTCTCCGAAAAAAAAATCTGCAAAAATAAAAAATATTTACCCACAATGTCTACCAAGGAAAGTGCTATGATACCACTTGTTAAGAACCTGAGTATATCTAAAAATATAATCACCAAAAATACTAAATACAAAATAGATCCACAGAGCAATATAGAAAAAACCACACTTTATTATTACCAAACCCTTGAGGTAGGGAAACACCATACAATGGATCATATTATGGAAGGGATCCTCTCCTGTTCACTTGCCTCTTCAAGGGGGCATCCTCCTATTGAGCTACCACTCCAAATACAATACTCTCTTCATATCCCATTACATTGCTTGAACTCCTTTATATAGTGTTACCATCACCTAAGAACATTCTAGAGGATGAATCTTCTAGAAGTAAAACCTTCTAAGAAGTCCTCTTACATTTATTATATCTAACTAGCCATTTATTACATCTATCTACCATAGTGAGTCTAATTAATACTATTTTACTAAGATGTGAATCCAAAGGTAAAATAATTTCTCTTATAATGAAGCTGATGTTAAAATTTATAGATACTTATGGAATTGGTCCTACCATATTCATCTTACACTTGTACCCAAATCTATTATAATATTGAATTTTTATACAAGTTGAATAAGCTAACTCCCTTATTTTTCTAAAGGCATTTGATATTGACTATAGTGACTAAATTACAGAGAGAACGATTAAGCATTGACTTTACAAACATAATATATATAGATTCTCTTTCAAATATAAATTTTACAATCTTTAGTTGGCACATGAAAACTATCATGAACTCAAATATATAGAAACAGATATAAATAAATAATCATTAAATAATAATAATTAATACATCACAATGAAAATACATGTCTTATCTAAAGGACATATCTATTAATGAAGGGGAATCCCTACATGGGTATATATGGCCCTCATTATCATTGTAACCGTTCATCACATATTATTCAATTATTTATTACTTGTCCTATATGGATCCTAACTTATTGTCCTTTTTACATTGGATATTTACATAAGTGAACTGGATTAGTTCCCTACATTCGGTATCAGATCCTTTCTTTTTTTATCCTGACCATTGGTCACTTTGGATTTTAACCAACCTCCATTTCATAGAGTTTCATTGATTTGGTTATTGACCGTAATCATGCTTTGGGACATTAAAAATTAAAAAATTAAAAAAAAAAAAAAATTCTATTGAAGAAAAACAATTCCACTGCAATTTGAAGAAATATGAATGTCAAGAAGATTTTTAAAGTGAAAGAACAACTGCCTAATAGAAATAATTGATTTCCACATACATAGGAATTATTTTAGAGAATTTAAAATACATCCATAAAGATTTATTCAGGTTATCAGGGTCTATCATAAAATTCTTGTCACTCTCAAAAAATTAGAAATTCCATTGAAGCAATTACCCTCTATAGGTTTCAAGGAACCAAAAAATTAGGAAGTAAATAAATAAATAAAAGAAAAGAAAAATAAAAAAAGGTCATACATTTCATCCAACCTCCAATTCCCACATCCATTTGTTGTACAATTGGTCTAGATTTATGGACAAATGGATTGGATAGTTGGTTTCCATTGATGTCAACCCTTAGAGAGTGACCATGGATAGTGATGTCAACCCTTAGTGATTAATGTTAAACCTTGGATAAGTCTGGAAGCCCTAGAAATGTGGAAAATATTTCTTTATGGTTGTTCATCATTTGTATGATTGAGAGTGATGGGTGTATTTTAATAAGTCTCCAAAGTGGTCCCCTTATGGTGTAGCTTTAAGCATGGCCCTCACGGGAATAGGGTTTGAAGAAGTCTACAAGAAACCCATAGGTGTGGTCATGGAACCCAAGTTTGTTTGAGGAATAAGGACATAAAGGAAATGGTAAATTAAGCTAATACACTCATATGTTTGTCTTGTTGTTTCCGGTGATATGTGGAACATCACATAGTTCCTCAAGGTTAGGGAGATATGGTCTTGCGAAGTTGGAAGCCCCAAAGAGTGATCAAGAAACCCCTAGTTGGTTAAAAGTTGGTTAATAAAGGGGTAAATTTGTTGTAACAAGAAAACTCTAGAATCCCTAAAGTAAGGAGGGTATTTACCTATAATTTGTATAAATACACCTCATAGAGTCATTCATTAGTACATTCACATACATTTGTATTGAACATCTATCTAGTGATTTGTTATGGTTTAATGAATGGTTTAGTGATTTTAATGGTGTATTAATTTGGTAATGGTTTATATTTTTATTGGAAAGTCTACTAGTGAATTTGAGGTTGAATCTAACATATCAAGTTTGAGGTGGAAAAAATTATGAAGGGCCAAAAGATTCAGAGCTACAGAACTTGAAAAAACCCTAGTTTTCAAGGTGTATGCAGGTTGATAGTATAATAGGTAGAGTAAATACACAATATGATAGTAGAATAGGTATCATACATACGCGGTATATAAATGAATAAGTATCATAAATGTGAAAAAATCATAAAAAAATTGAGTGGATTTTAGTACGACATCCCTGAAGTATGAAGCAAGTTCCTAGGTTCTTCATTTTACAGGTTCTCATGAGTAAAGGTATGTCATTTATGTATTTTTTGAGGCTTGAATCTTGGATGATAAGGCACATTATTGAGGTATGTCTTGGAGGATCTTCATGGTACATGGTTGAGGTAATATTATTATATGTTTGAGACAAACTCTTGGTACTTAGTATATGGATGTTATGGTTCATTGTTAGAGCCACGTCTTTCTAGTATTGGCATATACTTGAGGCTTGTCATATTATGTTATGAGACTACATATTTGTGATATTGAAGATCAATATTGAGGCGTATGGATAGAGGTATTTCATGGTATATGGTACATGTTGGGTGAGATACATTGCTAGTACACTTCTTGGTTTATTTGTACAAGGTGTATGGTTGCTGTGTTAGTGGTCTACCATTGATATTAATACATTATTGAGATATACACTTGGCATATGGTAGTATATGCACAAGATACATCTCTTAGTGGTGACGGTACCTGGTTGAGATACACTCTTGGTATTACTTGTTCAACATGTCGTATGGTACATGGTGTTGTAGGAAAATTCCCCTGTGGACAGGTGACTATCCTCTTGGGTTATAGACCCCTATACCAAGATAGAAAACATGATAAAATTGGACACTAACATTCCTTTGAATCTAACTAACTAATCAGAAAGAGAAGGAGAAGGAATAAAGTGTGATGCACCTTATTCTGATGTTTTTCCTCACTGCTCCAACTTGAGCTTGATCACCGAGCTCCTAAGCATTGTTTTACACCTGCAATGGAATGGACAATGAGACAAATAACTCCTACTCTACTCTATAAGATTAGTCCAATCAAATCCATATATAATACAAACATATGTAAAGAGACATAGGTTATAAGGAAATAGGCCAAGCAATATATTAATGAGAATTCTTAAAGAAATACTTACAGACTATAGATGCATTTGCAACAACCTCTCCAAGTCCTCCTCGTCTAGCCCTTGAAAAAATCTGCCAAAATAATAGGTTTGATATCCCTCATTATATAGGATTTGGAGGCTTAACCACCATGGAGAGGATCACTCATTAGATAAACTAAAAAGGGATATGAAA
>WSFP011334320.1:0-38390 GCA_009831015.1 Picea engelmannii | reverse complement strand
TTTTTCCCTTTGAATATTCACCCAAAACTGGTCTCTTTCGTTCCAAGTAATCCTCGTACAAAACTTTCACCATCTCCGACATAGCAAGGAAAGTTTTCTGGAACTCTTTCTCATCCTGAGAAAGCCCTTCTTCCGATGCCATCTTCTCGTTGTGAGAACCTCTCTTTCTCAATCCAATTAATGGATTCTCTGCAACAAGCTTACCTTCACCATGCTGTAGCTTTTCCCTGGTTAGCATGCAAAACTCAAATCCAAATGTCAACTAGCTCTGATACCACTTGATCCGGAAAGATCTTTTAATGACTGTGGTTGAGTTATTAATTGCATGTGTTAATTAACCATTTAAGAAGCTAATGAGAGAGGATGAAGATGAGAGAATATATCACAGCCATAATACAAAATATAGATATGAAATAAAGCAATAAGAACAACAAACCATAACAAGAGAAGTGATAACGAAGTTCGACACAAAATTGCCTACGTCTTCGAGCCTTTGTCTCAGTGGGGGAGGCTTCTTTATTTCTGTTCAAATCTCAAAAAAATACATCGTAGTAGTGACATTAGGCTACAAGACTGATCTGGTCATGTTCTTCCAGATCTCTAGAACCCAGCTGAAGAAACAACACACAAAATGGATGACCGGAGCTCCCAGAAATGGTTCGCAAGCGTCTACTCCTCAACAACTTCTCTGCATAAAAATGGCTTTGGCTTGGCTTCCCTTCAACATAACTATGCTCTGACTGTCCTCCATGGCCTTAAATAGGCCTGGTTTATATATATCTTAAGTTGGTTATCATTCCCCAACTTCCTCCCAAAATCTGGCCTCAAAAAGAGCCCAATATCCCCCAAAAATGACCAAAATCGCCATTAATAGGCTTGAAAATCACTAAAAAATCACATTTTCTAATGTTAAAAACCCATTTTCTGCACATAAAAAGGATAAGCTCTTAACTGGGCACGGGTCCCTGGTCTTATGGCACTCTGTATGGGATCAAGGGCTAATAAAAGGACGCCTTAGTTGGCCTAGGCCCCTTTTGGAGTGCGCCCCCCTGGTCTCATGAGATATCCCTGGATCCTGGGGCTGGTGCTTATCTTTTGGGCGCACATGAGAAGGAGTGCCCTCCTTTGCTAGGTTGTGGTCATGTGCAGGAGTTTCACCATGGGTTGGGGCTTATCCCCAGCCCCCTTTTTGCCCCTTTTCACTTTAGTACACTTTATTTAAACTAAAGTGATCCTTGTTAAACAAGAAACACAAGGGCGCATTGGTGGAGGAACTTTGTCAAGATTTGGGTTGACCTAGGAGGTCATGGGATCAAACCCCATGGACTCCATAAAATTTTTCCATATGAACCCATTGACCAATCCCATGGTGCCACGTGGTAGCCCATGACTGGGCCATGTGGCACCCAACAATTCGTTAACAAACTGCCACTTGTCAACTGCTGGATGGATCCCTGTCACTAACTAGTCACCTTCTATCGGGCTACCACTTGTCGCCAACTACCTCTGCAATGTTAACACTGCTGATTTCATGCTGATGTCAACATTTGACTGGACCTATTGACTTTTTTCCTATTTGGGAAAATGGTCAGAGTGCGATAACTCTCGCATACGATGCCCGTTTGAGAAAGTGATTATATGGCCATAATCAGTGCGACGAGACATACACAATGGAATTGGTTTCAGCCAATTATGAGAACTTTCATTTTTGAGCCTTTTTGAGCCCTATCGGTCTCTTGGATCCAATTCTGGATCAATCCAAGATCTCATTCAAGATTGTTGAGTTATTCAAGAATTTGTTTGACTTCTCTACTTTCTTTCTAAGATCAACAACATCATCTTCCAACTTATGAGATGACTCTTCCTTTTCATTTACTTGATTCTTTAATAGTTTCTCTATCCTTTTGGCTTCTTCAATTTGGGTCTTGAGATGGACGTTAACTTCAAGACTTTTGCTAATCTAATCACCTACCTTCTTATTTTCTTCTATTTCATTCTTTAGTCTTTTTATCTCTTCTTCTTTTTCTTCTAATAGAGTTTATTTACTTTCTTCTTGTTCCTTGAGCATTTCCTTTAACTTCAAGATATGCCTTTGATTCCTTTTAAGAAACTTTTTAGTGTTATCCTAAAGATAGTTATATTCTATGTAACAATGGTCACAATTGTATTCAAATAGACCCCATTCAACTTTTCTTTTAAGATATGATAGTTCTTCTTCTACTTCTTCCATGGGATAGCTATCATTTGAATCTACACAAACTATCTCTAGATTTTCTTCTTCACTTGTAGAGAAATATTCAACATCATCACATTTTGAAATATTGCAATTGGGGGTTTTTGGAGATTCTTTACCTTCATAGATATTGATGAATTTGTCTTCAAGGTCTTCCTTTTTGCCAACATCATCACATTTAGAATCATTGCAAATAGAGGATTTTGGAGATTCCTTACCTTCATTGTTCTTGATGGATTTGTCTTTAGTGTGTTCCTTCTTGCTTTGGTATGTCTCCTCTAGTTTTAGCCATAGATCCTTGGAGGAAGTGGATTGTCCCATGCTTTCTTTGATAGAACTTGAGAGTCCACTAAGAATGGTCTTGAGAGCCAATGCATCATTCTTCTTTCCTTCCCTTTGAGTTGCAAACTTTAACTTATTCTTCAAAGGAACCGATGCACCAATAACTGCCTTCCAAATACCCGCTCCTATTTCCTTCAAGTGCACTTTGATTTCTATTCTCCATGTAGAATAATTTTCCTCATCAAGGATTGGAACTTCATCATCCATTTGTGTGTCAATGGATCTCCTCCAAGCTTGTTAAGGCTTATAGTGAAGGCCCGCTCTGATACCAATTGTTGGACACACCGACCACACTTAGAGGGGGGTGGGGTGAATGAGTGTGGGGCTCTTTTTCAAAATTCCCTTCACAAAACTCCATAGTTAGAAATCATGTTTACTCATTACTTATTGCTGTCATTTATAACCAGTTAAATGTGAAAATACATCAACAACATATATCAACAACATATATCATCAATAAGTCATCACCACAAGGAACACAACTCTATAATGCAAGACTCAACTTACAAAATTCAACACCAACTGAGAAGGTGGATCAATCCTCAACAGATACCAATTTTTCAACAGGTACGCGACCTGTCAGTACTGCAACACACATATGTACGCGCCCTACCAGTAGTACAACTCGCGTATGTACACGACATGTCTGTACTACAACCTGCATGTGACTTCTTAACAACTAGGGTTTTCTCTTCATGCAAAAGTCAGATCCTCTGCAACTCTCAGTCACATTCACTTCTGTCATTCACTATCTGATCTAAACCAGAACCAATCAAAACACATCCATACTCTCCCAAAACTTACTCATGCTCCTCAATCATACAATATGAATGCTACTTAATCATGTATAAGAAACAAGTATACTATAGCAATCATATCAGCATTGAAACATAAGAGTGTTTCTCACTCCATCAACCAACACAAACCAAATCACAACAACCATACCAAGAATACTTCAAGCATTCACCATACAATATGCAAGAGTATCCATCAAGAGAACTATGTAACCATACCAGAGTTTCTATGGCAGATCTGAACCCATAGAATGAGGATCTGAAATTTGCTTCAGACTTCAAGAACCTGGCATTAGCTCACACTCAAGTCTCCATGACTTCATCTATTGTCGTGCTATGTCCTCCTTCAGCCTGCATGTGTACGCTCTCTATCTCACCACAGCTTGCGTATGTGCGCTCTCTAGCCCACTGCTACTCGCGTACTCTTTTAGAAACTAGGGTTTCTAAACTTTCGAAACTTTCTTCGTCAAGATCTTAGACTTATGGAATCTTTGATGCGTCCATGAGATCCTCCAGCCACAATCTCTCTCAGAACAGATCTTCAAGATATGCTCAAGAGATGTTCTTCACAAGAGACCCTTACCTCTTATTTATACTCTCCAAGTAACTTCCTTAGAAGCATCTTCTGGGTCACTTTGTCCACATAGCCAATTTTTCCACATTGTCACTTTGTCCAACTTTACCCAATTTTCCACTTGTCCATGTATCCAATAGCCACTTGACCACCTAACTCATTTTCCTCTTTTTAGGGTTAACCACTTTCCATAAATAGAAATTTCTCCATTTACTTTATTATTTAAATAATCTTCCTTGACTTTGTCACTTTATTATTTAAATAATATTCTTTGATTTTGTCACTTCATTTTATTATTTAAATAATCCTCCTTCTTTGCAAGAACTTTGACTTCTTTGACCTTTTGGAGCTTCAAGTCACATATGAGGGTCCTCCAACTTCGTAAGGCCGTAACTCTCAATCCGTGAGGAGTTATGTGACATTCCACATACCACCAGAAATGGCATGACAAGCACTATCCATCTAGGATAGTTTCACTGACAGATTCACTGATCTTCATCCATTTTCCCATAATTAAGCATGGGTTCCTATCCATACTTCTAGGATAACTCATCCACAAAGTGTCTTCCCGTGAGGGCTTTCACCATAAGGGGACTGTTGAGGGGTCCTAAATCCCTTTAACTCAACAACAAGAACCAAACCCTCCACCGAGGCCCAATTAGACTCTGTGCCATTTAACGACGGAATGGTTCTCCAAATCTTGCGATCCAACCAATTAATAGATGGGCTTTACGTTTTCTTGTGAAGGATTCTCCTTTAGTTTGGACGTTCTCTTTTTTGTATTTTCTCTTATAGGTGGGACCGATACAAGATAAAAGCCGGTATAAACCAACTGGGTAACAAAATGGGAAAAATATTAACGAATGGAGGAGGCTATGCTTGGGATAACCCTTTCACTCTAGCATACAGACAACAAATCTCCACCACAAGCCTAGTAATAATACATTAACCTGCTCATGTTCCAATTAATGACCGAGGTGCGATTATTAGAAGAAAACACATATGAAACAAATGATGACAAGAAAAATAATTCTCTTAACTCTAATCATCAATCACATAATAACACAATGATTTAATTTTCATCATAAAAGACAAGAACTGTAAAACATTGAATCATATAACTTATCGACAGATTTAGAAGCTCTTACTCGTTACAACATCCATTCATGAGATGAAATAAAAAATAATTCATCTCCACATCCAATCATACACACTTTTGATGAAAAACACAAACTTGTCTTTGGTCCTAAACAAGACTTCTTAATTAAGGCGGCTCGAAATATTTCTTTACAAAATCCAAAAATGAGGGTCTTTGCAACAACCATCGACCCTTGACTAATAGGTCGATCCTCCTATTTATAACATACTATTAACTAAAATTAACTATTAAAGTGTAGCTAAGTAAAACAAAACTCGCCACATGGCACTTTCTTCTATTAGTCTTCACAGAGTCATCAAATGGTCTCATTTGAGTGG
Source organism: Picea engelmannii (assembly GCA_009831015.1). Classification (NCBI taxonomy): domain Eukaryota; kingdom Viridiplantae; phylum Streptophyta; class Pinopsida; order Pinales; family Pinaceae; genus Picea; species Picea engelmannii. The sequence continues at coordinate 32,971 of WSFP011334320.1, read as the reverse complement.
ATGACTCCTCTCGTAGTCCAACCACTTGACGAAGAGATCCTCGCATGTGTTAGCATATGAGAATCGATGTTGTTCCATTGGGGTTGAAAGGATCTCTCGGATCTCTACTGCTTGTGCCCAATACTTGAATATTTTGGAACTTAACTTCTGCAACATGGCTAGAGCTTTGATCGGGTGCTCCATGAATTGTCGCACCTGTCTGAGCGTGATGTCTGCCACCTTCACTATTTTCGTAGCCCATGATGAGTCTTGTTAGACATGTGATTTGACTATGTCACGCAAATAGACAATGTCATCGAGTGTGTCGAATTTGAGGAGGCCGATGTCTCTCATTGCCTAGTTGATCTTGGTCCAACTTTTCTCTCACTCGGCCCAGTTCTCTTGGATTTCCCGGTGAGGTTCTTGAGCCATTTTTACCCAATATTTGCCTGACTTCCTTATGCGGTCGATGTTGCTTTCATTTAATACCTGTAGTGTTCTTCAGCGTCTCGGCCTTGTTGCACTGCGCTGATATAGTCGATCCTTTCCATGGCCTTGTGTGTTTTCTCATACCACCTGTCCATATCCTTGCACGTCTCCAGTGCCATGAGCATGTCTTCTTGAAGCTCGACTATCCTTGCAGTGAATAGGTGTCATTCATCTGTAAATTTGTTGTAGGCCTCCTTGAATTCACTCCTTAGGAACATTGCGGCCTGTGTGGTGTCCTAGTAATACTTCACTGAGTGGCACAAAGGTTCCAATTCTTTCAGAGCAACAACCAACTCCTCTTCATCCCTTTTCGCTCTGTCCAGGGTGGAATCTGTGATTGCCATCCCTACACCGATAAGTTCAGATGTCTTGGCATGCTATGTGTTGATCAGATTTTCCTCTGTGGTGATGAGGATGGAGCGATCTAGAGTGATCCTCTTCTTCTTGGTGGTTCTTTGCACGATATCTTTCCTTTTCTGATCATAAGCGATGGCATGTATGTCAGCGATTTCATCCACTAGTTCAGGGATTTGTTGATTTCAACATGTGAGAATATTTCCTAAGCTCCCGATGGTATATATTTGTTCAAGACTAGGTTCTTGAACTTTCTCTCTGTGTTCCGAAGGTCTGGCTTCTGGTTGTGGCTCATCAGGAAGTTGAGTACCGACTGAAATTTAAGCATCGGGGTTAGGCTCGGTACTTACTTGATAATTGGTTGTTGAGATGTCGATTTCCTATTGTGGAGCCTCTTCCTTTTGTTCGCCTAACCCTGGCTCATCCTTCAGACTATTCGCTCAGGTATCTGGTACATCGGGTAGCTCAGTGTCTAAGACATTTTCAACCTCTTGTTCATTATGTGGAAGGCCACGAATTTGAGTGTCGAGAGTTGGGGAAGATGCCTTCTCTAGCTCCTTTTCTTCCGTGATTGGTACAGGGGTCACCAGGGATACCTCTGGGCTCTCTTCATCATTGTAGATGTTTATCAATTCACGGAGGGGGTTTGGTGCACTTCCTCTCCCTAATGTTCTGACTGTCTCTGGCTGAGCTGAAACATCCCCCGGTGATTCGGCCTATGGCGTTGTGATTTGAGGGTTGTCTAACTCGACGATTTCATCAATGTCTATTAGTTCAGGGGCGCTTGGGCCTGCTTGGATTTCATCTGGGTTGTTGGTAGGGGATCTTGTCATTCCTATGAGTTCTGGGTCATCTTGCAGCTGATCAATCACTTACTGAGCCTCTTCTATGATGAGAAACCCCCTTGCTCGTGCATCCTGTGTCATAGGGAAGCCTATATCCTGTACCAGAGCTACTAGGGGAACCTCTGATGCTTCTGCCGCTATCATTTCTTCCCTGGCTCTAAGGGCCGCTTGAGCCGATTTATCTATGGTTGTCGCCTGTTCATCCAGGCTCATGGCTTTGAACCTGGTCATTTTGGGGTCGACCATCCTTGCCACCACCTCGTCCCAGTCTTGGGCATTTTTTGTGAAGATTTCATGTTCAAATTTGTTGTGGGCATACGACCAGCAGGACAACACTTGCGAAACATGTTTCAAGACCAGAGCCTTTGGATCGTGCTTGCAGAATCAACCTGTCTGGAATATGAATTCTAGTTGGCTCAGCCCTTCTTGTCTAGCTTGAGCCATGTCCTTCACCATGTAGAAACCTACATGGAAACCATAAGGTATGAACACCCACTTCTTGTCCTTGACCAGGGTGGCATTGTAACCTTGCAAGATGGTATGATAGCATATCTCTCCCACTAGAAGCCGGTCAGGGACATGCGCTGGTAGGAGATGTGGTGCTCTAGTGGCCTTGAACACCCTGATGTAGGTGTCACACTCGTCCAAGTACCAGTGGCATGCCTTTGATATCATCTTTTTGGGCGCAGTCGATAATCTCAAGCATTCTTTCTTAAAAAGAATGAAATAAATACGTGCGATGAATTAGTCGCAGATGAGGGAGTAAGATTTATTGTACCTGTTTGCCCATGGGATGCTGAAATATACATGGATAGGGAGCTCTGCGACGTGCCAGCTTAGGTTCATGTTGGCGATATTTTTTCTGGTGCACATGACATCAAGTAAATATGAAGCCATGTAGAAGTCTGGTGTCTCTCCTTCCTTCGGTGTCTGAGCCTGTTGTATGAAGATGCTTAGTTGCTTAGAAATGACCACTCCCCAGTTGAAGTCGCTCCCAAAAATTGCCACTGTGTAAGCTAAGGGCATCCATGCCTCTGAAAATCTGGAGCAGTCCTTCTCTCCATATAATTGATAGATGAGATTCATCAAGTAGATGTATGGCTCCCTTAAGTTGGTCGTACGGTACCAGCCAGTGCTCCGATTTGTGTATTTCTTATCTTCCCTCCACCATGAGGCCATCCCCGGCTGGGGTCGTGGTGCTCGTAGAATTTTACAACAAAATCTGTGTTTAGTTGATCCTCAGGGTCTCTAAGCTTGTAATACTTCTGGACTTTGACTGGTAAGAACACTCCAACATAACCACCATTGTCATCATTGATCAAACACTTATGTGTGTCTTTGTGGTCGATGAGCCACTTCAGGACTTAGATACAGGGAAAAACAGGAGTTCTGCTCGCCACCATATGCAGGTACGACCGTCGAATGTTCGGGAACACCTCCTCATCTAGCGCTCTAACATCTAGGTCACTATGTGGTATATATTCCTGGTATTCCTCTCGACTGATCTTGTTGAAAAGTTCTCCCCAATGCGGGAGTCCCATATTTGATCCTGTGCTTGCCTCTGTATCTCCAAAGGCCGGAAGTTGGATGAAAGCCTTCTTCGTTGATGTTTTGATGACGGGCTCTGGTCTTGGTGTGTATTCCAATTGTCTTGCGACCCCTAAAGAGGAGCCTTCACCTAACTCTAGTTCTTTCAGCTTCAACGCCCTCAACGATAGTCTAGTGGTTGGATTTCTTGGAGGAATTGTTCCTGCAATCAAAATAAACCTTCAGGGACTGTGTACAGAACAAAACTGGATAAAAATATATGAAGTGTAAACATGTAAAATCCATAGACTTGGGTACATACCTGTAAAGCTTGCTAAACCTAGTTATTTGATACTCACGGGATCTCTGCAGCTTTCGAATTACTCATCTCGCTTCTCTGGATGCTCTGAATTTCCTTGCACACAGAAAGATTCTGCTTACAACGACTCAAGAAAATTTAAACCAATGAAGAACTTACCGTGTCGCATCAACCATTCAATTCGGGTGATGAGTGCAATTTAAACAAATCTGTCGCCTAATCTCTGTAAGTTAAATTCATCGTGGGTTGACGGCGGAGGCGCGGGGGTGATGTGGTCTATCGAAAATTTCAAACGACCATGTTGATTGGCGCACGAGGTAGCCACTAATGTGGGATTTGGTATTAATTAGACCCTTAAATGCTCAAAATCTAATTGTATCCAACGCTTAAACATCCCATCGCGTCGCTTTCTCAGTGGGTGGATCGGGGATTAGGGATGTGCTATGAACGTTTTCGTTGATGTTCCTCACAAAAGATCTGATGCCAATCAATCTCATTGTACAATGTTGTCGTGGCAAAGTTGACTCGGAGGTGTGACTTGGACCTAGGGAGCCAAGAATGACTCAGGGTAAAACTAGACCTTACAGTTCTCCAATCTGGCAAAGACACGCGACGTTGAAGACCGGTGACCTAATTCATGTGTATTAAATGGAGTCAGGACTTACCTTAAGTTGTGCGTTCTAAAACAAACCTTGGCTTGCCGATGCTGAATAGGTATACAGGGTCTACGATTGATGACAAACCTATCATGTGTTTTTCTATGGATTAGCTTACTTGAAAAAGTCCCGATGCTGAAATGCATTGGGGATCGACGATCAGGAGAACTCTTTCGAGTGGTCAGAATGTTCGTTGCAATCCTTTTAGGTCTTCCCCGATTCCAATAAGTGCATCGGGTATCGGCTATCGACGATATCTTTTCTTTCTTGGTTAACGACTATTCCCCTCGTCTTTTACCGACGTCGAAGAGGAATTGACTATCGGATATATCCTTATGCAAAACTCTGGTGCAAACAAAAAATTCCTTTTTTTGATGCTGAAGAGATCGACTCTCGGTGACTGAGGTTTCGCAAGTGTCTCTTTTATGTTTTGAATTCTTTCCGATTCTGAATCTGAGTGTGTCGGGTGAAGTGTTTTGGCTTTTGATTCCTTATTCAGGCGTTAAGGCTCTTTTAAGTCATGGGGTTTCATAGGTTCAAACATACCTGAAAAGCTAATGATAGTCAAGATAATAAGCAAAGCCAAACATTTCTCAAAATAAAGACGAATCAGATAGTGCAAAGATCAAGTGGTACCCAAAAAGTGAAAAATTGACATAGCATTTTTAGGGTGTGTTGATTGCTCAAAAAATGGCAACTTACTGGGCGAAAGAAGAATCTTTGTTCCTCCCTCAGGCTCGACTGATGCAAAAAACTGGTTAAGAACTTAGGTGGTTTTTTATTAGAGCCTCTTTTACCTTTGCATTTGAAATTTCCCTGGTTGAAGCGTTCGAGCCTACCTGTGGGGTTTTCAACCTTTATTCCACCTTCATTTCCTGTAACCCTGACTCACTTCCCCTTTGAACAGAGTCTAGTAAAGCATTCATTGACACTAAGCCTTTAGTTACCCTTCTTCACTTGCTACAGTGTTGCTCCGCTGCCAGCGAGCATCCATAGCCCCGGAGGAGTCACCCCGACGTCACAGACCTTGCTCTGTTGCCAACGAGCGTCCATAGCCCAAACAGAGTTAGATGTATACCCTCTCCTACTGTTCACTCATTTGATATAGTTGATTTTTATTTTGGTAGAATGCCTTGAGCAAGTGGGAGAGGAGGACGTCTATTGTTTGCAAAATGAAATGGTTAAGGTGAAACTTGATAGCTCTATCTCTAAGGTACATGTAGTCCTTTCCAGCTTACCATATTTCCCTTAGGGTTTCACCAGACCACCATGAAGACACTTTTGCATTTCTCCAAAGTTGTTCGTCTATGCAGGTTAGATAGCAAACCCCTCGAAACAACCATAGGTTCCCCAACGTTTCTTGTGTTGTATGTGACCGATAAGTTAGGAATAGAGTTTTTCATATCGCATGATTTGAGGTCAACCATTGTCTTACTAAACACAATCTTCAAAAGCGCAGAAATACGAATCACAAAAGATAAAACAAAAATGCATTTTGCAATCGACGTATCTAAAATAAACATCGTGAAAACATAAACACAATTTTATTTTTTATTTATTTTTATGGAAATATTGTTTTAGGACTTGGCCATTCACCAGGAGGGCGTCAGGTTTCCCCCTCAGATTCTGCAGTCGATACGTGCCTAACCCAATCTTCTCGGCCACCTGGAAAGGTCCGAGCCATAAATTATGAAACTTAGAATGTTTTCCTTTAGGCTCATTTGCTCTGTCCCATTTTAGGAGTAAGTCTCCTACTTCAAAATTCTTCTCTCTAGCCTTATGATTATTAAACCACCTCTTCACTATCTATTGATGAGCTATGAATTTTGATTTCTCTTGCTCCCTTTATTCTTCCAACATGAGGAGGGTATCAATCCTTCATTGTATGACTGATGAGGGTTGTCCTCTAAAATCCTGAGCAAGTTGAAGAGATGGAATATATAGCCCGTTCAGGAGAGTGGATTCTTGTCTATATACCAGAAAGTATGGGGAATTTCCTATAGCTTTCTTGGGTGTAACTCTATCATCCCATAAAGCATTATGAAGTGAACTATGCCAATTTCGCTGGTTGTCTGCAACTATTTTCTTCAATATCCTCACTAGGTTCTTATTAGTTGATTCTGCCACTTCGTTTCCTTATGGATAATAGTTTGCAGAGTATCTAATTATGATTCCTTTGTCCAGAGAAAACTCTTTAACAAGGTGGAAGACAAGTAGGTTGCAATACCAAAAACAAGGATGGAAGGCACACCGAACCTTGTGATTAGTTGTTGTTCTATAAATTGGATTACCACCTTTTCGTTTACATGGGTCAGAGGGATGGCCTCTGCCCATTTCGTGAAATAATCTGTGGCGATTAGTATGTATCTATGTTTTTTTGAAGAATTTTGTGTAATTTATCCTATGATATCTAACCCCCATTGCTCGAATGGCCTGGAAATGACCACCGGTTGGAGTGGGACAACTTCTCTCTTCTCCGTCCCAGCGCTTATTTGACAAGTCTTACAGTTTCTAGCGTATGTGTAAGCATCTTTGAACAAAGTAGGCCAATAGTAGCCGACTCTCAGTATTTTATGAGTGGTGGTGTTTCCTACGAAATGTCCACCAGTAGGACCATCATGGAGCTCCTTCAGGACTTTGTCTGCATCTTCACGTTCGAGACATATTAAAAGTACCCCATCATAATTAACACAGAAGAGTATCAAATTTATGAGGCGATATTGTGTGGATTTTAACCTGAGAGCTCTCCTTTCCCTAGGGTTTAGGTTTTCTGGGAAAGTTCCATGATGCAAAAGATAAGTCAGTTTCTCTTACCAAGACTCTTTCCCCGGGGAGATGTATGAAGCTTTGCCACACCATAATGCCAATTCATTCTCCCATCCAGGGTCGTCATTTACTTGGTCCTGGGTTTTAGCTGCCAGTTTGCATAACCATTGTCCCTTAACTAGTTTAGCATGTTTTATATCTAGATAAAATTCTTGGACTACTACCATCCAATTTCCTCTTCTTTCCTCCATCTCCCGTTGAGTGAATAGGGATCGGACTCCAGGGTGAGGCACTATGAATTTTATTCGATTCTTAAGGATGTAAGATCTGAAGTGTTTCACTGCTTTGTATACCACAAGGTAATTTAGTTCGGCCCCATGGAGATTAGTGCTCATGAATGATACCAGGGCTTTGTTGCTGTCATCATCCTTTTGATTCAATATTGCAGCTAGTGATTGGTCGAAGGAAAAAGTGTAGAGAAATAAATCTTTGTTAAAATTGGGACTTCGTAACACTAGAGCTTGAGATATTGCAGTCTTAATATTGCTGAAAGCCCTCTTTTGTTCATCATCCCACTTAAATTCAACATCTTTACGAATATTTTTTTGTAAGGGTTTGATAGTTTCAGTGAAATCAGGGGTGAATTTCCTCACAAAATTGATTTTCCCAAAGAATGATTACATAGCCTTTTTGTTGTGAGGTAATGGACGCTGAGCTATAGACTTAATCCTTTCTGGGTCTATACGAATCCTTACTTGAGATATAATGTGGCCTAACAACTTACCTTCCTCGACACCGACAATAGTTTTCTTAGGGTTTAAGGATATACCATATTTCCTACACCTTTCGAAAATATGGGTTAAATGTTGGATGTGATCTTCTCTGTTCTTTGAATACACAGTTACATCATCCAGATAGATTACTACACATTTGTTGATTAGTCCCCAAAATGCTACGTCCATGGCCCTCTGGAAGGTTTCCCCTGCATTGATTAACCCAAAGGGCATACGTTTATAAGCGAAGGTTCCCCACTTGGTTCGGAAAGTAGTTTTCAAGCGGTCTTCTTCTGAAACTAGAACCTAGTTGTAACCTGAGAAACCGTCTAGTGGGGAGAAAATCTCAGAGCCAAACACTATCTGCATTGCTCCATTGGTGGGACTGGATAGTTTTCCTTTTCCGAGGCTCTGTTGAGGTTTCTGAAATCTACGCACAGGCGAATCTCCCCAGACTTTTTCCTTATAGGAACCAAATTTGCTACCCATGCAGAGTGTCTAACTTGAAAAATAATCTTGGCATATAGTAGTTTCTTTTTAACTCTTGATACGTGAGAGGCTCCAGGGATGGGTGGTATTTCTAGATCTTTTGTTGGAAGGGTTTCACTTCAGGTTTTAACGAGATAGTGTGTTGAATGATATGAGTATCATAAGTTTTCAGATCTCGGTAGGACCATGCAAAGACATCATGATATTGTCTGAAAAGTTTGAGATAAGCCTTCCTTTCCTCTTTAGATACTGCGTTGCCGAGATTTGTATTTTTGGGGTTTTCCGGGGTTCCTAAATTTATAGTTTCATGCATGGGACAAGAACTAACTGTCTTTGTGTTTTTTGACCCTTTAAATCGTTCCCTTAGGTCAAAAAGGTTTTCTAAATTGGCTATTCCCTTGGGTATTGTGTGAGACCTTGGTTTATCAGTTGGTTGATCTGTCTGAGGATCCGTTTGTGCTGATTTTTTCTAGAATACTTCATCTTCAATAGCCAAGTCTTTAAAATTATCCTGATTGGTCAAACAATTTATAATTTGTTCATCTCCTTCAAAGACCTTGCAATTCAAAATATTGTTAGGCATCGACGGTTTGTAGAGTATCTACGCAGTGAACCGAGAGGCTTCATAATCTTCTAGAGATGATAGACTTGAGGCAGGGGTGGCCAGAGAATCAGTAAGAATGTTCTTTGTTCTGGGGATCGTTGTAATGTTGAAGGCTTCAAAATGTTCTTTTAGCCTATGCACTTCCTGTTGGTAATTGTTCATGTGTGGAGAATTGCAATGTATAGTTTTCCTTACTTGTCTAACGATGATTTCAGAATCTTTGAAAAACTTCAATTCTTTGACGTTCAAGTCCATGGCTTTCTTTATCCCTTATACTAGAGATTCATACTCGACGGTATTGTTTTTGCATTCGAACTCTAGTCTACAGGACCAAAAATGTCGTTTACCTTTTGGATCAATGAGGATGCACCCTGCCCCTGACCCTTCTTGAGATTTAGAACCATCAAAGTATAAGGTCCAAACTTGTGGGGAAAACCTATCAAATTCCTTTTTCTTGTCGCTTTCCTCTTCCCTTCCTATTTGTTTTGTGATTTATAACGTAGGTTCTTGACAAAAGAGGATTTCCTCCACCAACGATGACAGTTTCTCTTGAAAAATCATTTTGGGGTTTTAGGTAAGGGGGACATCAGATGAGAGGGAGGGAGAAATTACCGAAATTAGAGTCATAAGAATAATTGCCTAGCACAGGGAACTCGATCAATGAGGGTTCATTGAGGGTTTCTAAGTCGGTGACAATATGTTTTATATATCTTTCCCTATTGATCTTGATCATGTTTGTTTTCCCCTTTAATGGCAGCCAAAGGTGAGCCCAGTCTGTACTGAAGTATCCATTTAACTTCTCCGACCAATCTCGACTTAATAAAAATCCATAAGCTTCTGGGATATCTACTACAATGATGTCAATTACTTGCACAAATTTAGGGTGTGTCGCTATTCTGATCATCACATCTTTGAGCTCTCCCATAACCTTCACCCGGGTTCTGTCTAGTTGTATAACATGCTTATCACTTTTGAGAGGGACTACATTTAATTTTTTGTAGATAGATAATGGCATGACATTAGAGGATGCTCCCAAGTCAACTAAACAATTATGGATATTTCTGTTGAAGACTTCAAATGTCAACAGGAACGACGAGACAAAAGGTTTTCCCTTCTTATCTTCAGAGCAAGCGTTCATAGTTGGTTTATTCCTTAGATCCGTGGGGGTTATATTTCTTCCTTGGTCGGTGCTTGTCGTGGGGTTTTCTAATGACTTTAATGCTTGTAACATAAAGTCCTTTTGCTATGGGATCCTACACATTTCCATGACTGATATATTTTCCTTCAGCTTTTTCAAGTATTCTACTATGTTGTAGTCTAGCTTGGGCGATTCTCATGTATGGATGTTTATAGGGTTTCTTTGGGGAGAAAAAGGTGCTTTCGGGTGATCAAGAGTTGCTCTTCCTCCCGAAGTTTGGGTCATAGTAAGGTTGTTTGAGACAGGTTAACCCCTACTTTGTGTTTGTACAACCAAGACTTCTGCGGGTGGTTCTTCAAATAGGTCATCAGAAGGCATAGGTAGATCAGGGTCCCATATCAACATGGTTGTTTCTTCTGGTGGATCAACCTCTTCCCGATCGACAATATTTATAGTTGAGCCGTTGAATTTTTCAGTTAGGGAGACTTCATCTAGAAACCGATTGGCCATCAAATTCATGGCATGCACCCATTGAGGGTAGTCTCTTTCAGAGTGATTCTCTTGATGATAGGTACAGAAAGAGTCAGATGCTACATTTCCCATATCGATGTTCAAGTTGGCTGGGGGAGGTTCAATTGCTTTGAAAGGAAGATTCCTTTTAAAGAAAGGCTTATAGGGCCTCTGGCCTTGGTTTCCCTCCCCAACGCTTCTCTTCATGTCTATGATTTTGTTTGACAACTTCTTGACCATGCATTGTAGGTCCTCTATATCCCCACTTCCCTTTTCAGGACCTTGTTCTATTTCTTTCCATGGGGGTCTAGTTAGCAGTAGTCCTCTCCTGGGAGGAGGTTGAACTTCTTTTTTAACTAATTAGACCTGGCCTTCTTTACACCCCTTCATTAGGAACTCTATCATTTTGGCTTCTTCAAAATTCTCAGCTAAGGTTGGTTTGGCGACCCTTTTCACAAACATGGAAATAGAAGCTGGGAGAGCATTAGCATATACTTCGATTTGCAACACCTGAGTAGGTTTAGCTTCAGGCTGGAATTTGTTTAAGATGGTGGTAAATATTTGATTGAAGTCTTTAACCCTTTCCTCTGAACTCATGGTAGTGGCAAACAACTCAATGATCAAAGCTCATATAGTGGTTTCTTCTACAAATTTGTCTAGAAAATCCTTTTGAAACTTAGTCCATCTAGTTATGGATCCTACAGGTAAGTTAAAATACCACGTGGAGGTCGAATTCTTGAAAGTGTAGGGGAATAGCCTGCAAACCACATCTTTATGTTGGACATTCATCGGCCTGATAACTAGTATGAATTTTTTGATATGGTCTTCCGACAATCTTGAGGTTTCAGGGTCAAATTTAGGGAGTAACTTCTTTGGATGTCAGAAAAGGTTATGTACTCGTCTAGGGATGGCCAAAGAATATATGGCCAACCAAGGTTGATTATTCTGAGGTGGGTTTCCCCTTTCTTCATCATGGTCATTGTTATCTTCCATGTCTTTAGATCATTTAGAGTTAAACCCTTCCTCTTTAGAAAATTCGTTGGGCTTGGAGTAGTTACTGGCCGGTGTTTCGGGGATTAGATTAAGAGGATGTTCGATTTCGGTGAGGGAAAAATCTGTTAGGTCTTCTATTGTGTGCACGAAAACCTGGTCGGGGGACTCGACCACTGGTCTACTTATTTGTTTTCTTCGAGGAAGTAACGGAGATAAGGGCAGGACACCGATCTGTCAGGCGTAAGCTCTTGTTATTCTTTTGAATTGATTCAATTTCTCGTGAGGAAGAGCGTAGGGTATATTAGAGAACATATGTTCTTCCTCGTGCTGGGGTGAGTTACTCGTTTCAAGAGTACTCAGTGTGTGTGGGATGTCTTGGGAATGACTAGCCATGCATATGGGCTATGTTGAATCTATAGGTTGTGCAAAAGATTTTGTAAATAATATTGTCATCCATTCATTCTCGACCCTCCTTCTAGTGCCAATTTTGTTGAGGTGTCCTAAATCCCTTTAACTCAACAACAGGAACCAAACCCACCACCGAGGCCCAATTAGACTCTGCAACGTTTAATGGTGGAATGGTTCTCCAGATCTTGCGATCCGACCAATTAATCGATGGGCTTTACATTTTCTTTTGAAGGCTTCTCCTTCAGTTCAGACATTTTCTTTTTTGTATTTTCTCTTATAGGTGGGACCGATACAAGATAAAAGCTGGTATAAACCAACTGGGTAACAAAATGGGAAAAAACTTAACTACTGGAGGAGGCTGAGCTTGGGATAACCCTTTCACTCTAGCATGCAGACAACAAATCTCCACCACAAGCCTAGTAATAATACATTAACCTGTTGGTGTTCCAATTATTGACTGAGATGCGATTATCAGAAGAAAACACATATGCAATAAACGATGGAAAGAAAAATACTTCTCTTAACTCTAATAATCAATCACATAATAACACAATGATTTAATTTTCATCATAAAAGACAAGAACTGTAAAATATTGAATCAGATAACTTATCAACAAATTTAGAAGTTCTTACTCGTTACAACATCCATTCATGAGTTGAAATCAGAAATAATTCGTCTCCACATCCAATCATATACACTTTTGATGAAAAACACAAACTTGTCTTTGGTCCTAAACACGACTTCTCAATTAAGGCAACTATGAAATAGTTCTTTACAAAATCCAAAAATGAGGGTCTTTGCAACACCCATCGAACCTTGACTAATAGGTCGATCCTCCTATTTATAACATACTATTAACTAAAAATAACTATTAAAGTGTAGCTAAGTAAAATAAAACTCGCCACATGGCGCTTTCTTTTATCAGTCTTCACAGAGTCATCAAATGGTCTCATTTGAGTGGATGACTCCTCTCGTACTCTGACCACTTGATGAAGAGATCCTCGCATGTGTTAGCATACGAGAATTAGTGTTGTTCCATTGGTTCTGAAAGGATCTATCAGATCTCTACTGCCTGTGCCCGATACTTGACTATTTTGGCACTTAACTGTTGCAACATGGCTCGAGCTTTGATCAGGTGCTCCATGAACTGCCGCACCTGTTATGGCGTCATGTTTGCCACCTTGACTATTTCCACAGCCCATGATGAGTTTTGTTCGGCATGTGATTTGACTATGTCGCCGAAATCGAGAAAGTCATCGGGTGTGCCGAATTTGGGGAGGCCGATGTCTCTCATTGCCTGGTTGATCTTGGTCCAACTTTTCTCGCACTCAGCCCATTTCTCTTGAATTTCCTGGTGAGGTTCCTGAGCCATTTTTACCCAATATTCAGCCGACTTCCTTATGCGGTTCATGCTGCTTTCATTTAATACCCGGATGTCGTGCTCTTCGACGTCTCGGCCTTGTTGCACCACACTAATATAGTCGATCCTTTCCATGGCTTGGTGTTCTTTCTCATACCACCTATCCACATCCTTGCACGTTGCGAGTGCCATGAGAGTGGCTTCTTGAAGCTCGACTATCCTTGCAGTGAATAAGTGTCGTTCATCTGTAAATTTGTTGTAGGCTTCCTTGAATTCGCTCCTTAGGAACACTGCGACCTGTGTGGTGTCCTGGTAATACTTTTTTAAGTGGCACAAATGTTCCAATTCTTTCAGAGTAGCAACCAACTCCTCTTCATCCCTTTTTGCTCTGTCTAGGGTGGCATATGTGATTATCATCCCTGCGCCAATAAGTTCAGATGTCTTGGCATGCTCTGTGTTGATAAGATTTTCCTCTGTGGTGATGAGGATGGAGCGATAAAGAGTGATCCTCCTCTTCTTGGTGGTTCTTTGCATGATATATTTCCTTTCCCGGTAATAAGCGATGGCATGTATGTCAGCGACTTCATCCACGGGTTCGGGGATTTGTTGATCTCCCCATGTGGGCATATTTCCCAGGCTCCCGATCGTATATATTTGTTCAATACTAGGTTCTTGAAATTTCTTTCTGTGTTCCGAAGGTTCGGTTTCAGCTTGTGGATCATCGAGAAGTTGAGTACCAGCTTGTTGACGATTAAAATCGCAATGAATTTCTGCTCGCAAAGTGTTTCTAGAGCCTATTATTATTAAAGATAAATAATACTAGTAGGTGGGACCCCCTTGTAGATTGGAGATCGGGTTTGGTTCTTATTTGATGTTGTGTTGTTGTCCGAGATTTATTACATGGTGTTATGATCTTGGTTTATTGGTGATTCAAAAAGCATACTCTTTGTTTTATGCTGCTTCAGGTTCAAGTTTATTTTACAATGACCTATGTTATCCTTGTTATCACTGCAATCTGTTATTGGATCTATTACTAAGAGACCTGGACAATAAACATGTTAGAAATGACATACACACACAATTGGAAAGAAATGAAAAGCAATGTAACAAATACAAATGGAAGAATTTAAACTAGGCTATATACTATACTACATGCATCAATTTTAAATGGACTGTTGTTATCCTAGCTATTAAGTTAATAGCTATGCGATTTTATTTGATTTATATAGTTGATATGCATGGTGATTATGCTATGGTACAAGTTGATGTGGATCGCGCCACTGGTGATAATTCGATACATGGTTTATTGGATCATATAGTTGATATGTAATATGGTCAAGTTGGAATGTAAGGTATGATGTGGGTGGTGCGTTTGACAAGTAATAGATGCAATTTCCAATGCATGGTTTAAATGAATTGTTGGTAGATTAATGGATGGTGTGTACTATTTAATTAAATTGACTGTGGTTGGAGGCGACGTGCATTTACTGCACCTCACCCTTACTCCTTCCATTGGTCGCCACCCTAGTCGGGCTATTGTTCAACCTTGTTGTTGTGCTTAAGCTCCGATTTATTAGCAGAGAAGAACTGCTCGACCAACTTGCGTTTTAAGGTGTTCGATTACAGGTATGTCTTTTTTTGGCCATTCATGAGTCTGCTTTGGTTATGAAATGATTATTGGCTTAGGTGTATTGGTTTGTGCTTTCCTTAAGTATTGCAACTGTGTAAAATTGTGTTTTTGGAACGAAGCGTTGATGGTTCTCTCTGCAATAATGTTGAAGTCATAGTGTTATTGGTCATCCTAAGTGTTAGCAACCATAAGGGTTCTTTGTTATCCTTGCTGGTTTAGTTGGAGGGTTTTTGTTTGGTCTTGGGTGGCTGGCTCTCCTCACGCATTCGTAATGCTATGTCCAGTCTTTGGCTTTTATGGGTTTTAATGGTTGGAAGCACTCTGTGTCACCGTGTCTTGTTCACTTCAGCATTGGTTTGTTTCCACCACTAAAGGTTACACAGTGGGTTATTTTGTTCTTTCTCGGCCCTATCTTCACTTAAGTGTGGTGGTTGTTTGATTGGAGAGCCACGAGGGTTATACCTTACGTGTGTTAAGTATCATTACTGGCCGAGTTGGAGCCTTGCTCCTCTGTTATAGCCCTCCTATCACGAGATTTGTTACCTGTCCATGAATAAGTTGTGGTTTTGTCTGTGTATGCACCGTTGGTCTAAGAGGTTTTCACCATTGGAAGGAGTTGGCTCTAGCTTTCTCGGTGTTGGTCATAGAGCAAACCCTTAACTCTACAGGTCTGAGGGTTGATATAGAAGACTGGCGTGGTCTGTTGGGTTTACTGCTTGGTTATTGTTGTATAGTTGTGTATTATCGACAAGAATTGGGTACATACTCGCCCAGTTGGTCATATGCCGATTGTGTTGGTTTTGATATCTAGTCACTGCCTGTGTTATTACAATGGATAACCCTGCATTGTTAATTGGGCAGTCCAAATACACAGTCAATTTCCTTGTGTTTGATAACCCTGTATTGTTTAATTAAGAAGGTCACAACCTCACTCCATGTCGATGTGTGGATATGTGTGGTTGCCACAACATGTTGGGTTGGTTATTGATTGTTACGACAATCCAAGTATATGCTTAACATTGAGTTGGTTTATTGGTTGATACACAGTCACTATCTTTTTGCACTAAATATTATTTGGATGTTTAACTTGGCATTGGTTACAATTGTTTAATGATGCTCGCGCATACTGCATTTGTGTGTGTGGTGTTTCTATGCAACGAATACATGGTCATTGTAACTATGAGTTATTTTGGGGCCAAATGGTTATTGTGACCGGGATGAATGTAGCAAATCCATCCACTGTATGTGTTATGATTATTTGATTGCATCATTAGGGATAAGCCTGAGTTTTACACAGCATGGTTGACTACAGTTTGATTAATTTGTAGCAATACTGTATTAGATTGATAGCTCGACATGATTGGTTAAGTTAGTACTATGACTACGTGTTTAAAGTTGTAAAATGGGAATGTCGCATCGTGGTGTTTTGGGTGGCTTCCCACTGTGTATGATATGGATAATTTTGGGTTCCACACTCAGAGATAATCACAGAGTTTTAAGCATGAATTTGTTGCAATCCGATTATTTGTTTTATGAAGATAGGCATGTTGTTGATACCTCGTTGTGTTGGATGGATATCCCAGCATTTTAGAGCCACATTGAATTAGGCTTGTACAGTGATAGAATTACACTTGCATGATTGAATTATTATGTGCATATCATGTGTTGGAATGGTGGCTATTGTCTGTCTGTTTAAATGATGATTCGAGTTTTTGCATTTTTAATCTGGATTATTGGGTTGACTGCCATTATGTATGTTTAAAGAATGCCATGCATTTTAAATGACAGGCCCGATTACAGTGACAGTATAACTTCATTGCAATTTCAAGACATGACTTTGGGTGTATTTGATGATTGAAGAAATCTGTGGGCAATGGTTGATTCTGATGGTTAACAAAATGTAAATGGTTACTATTGCACATTTGAGAATTGTTATAAGATGTAAATTTCATAAATAAGAGGAACATAATTCCCTTACAGATTGTTGTGGAATGCATACTATCTTGTTGATGGCACTGTGTTAGACATTTGACTATGAACAATGAACTAGTTAATACATAGTAATTGTTATTGGGTCACAATGATCATTTTGTTGGTGTGTCTCCTTTTGACAGAATGATTATATGGATTACTTGATCGATGTTATAAACAATACCCACTCTCATTTCCCCACCATTATTTCACTTTTCTCTAATTACAACCCCATCACCTTTCCACATTCATTTTTCACTCCCTGTTCTAAAATTGATTACAATCAAGACAAATTTTGTGTTGAAACAGTTGGCAGTAGCAGTGTCTTGGTTGAACTACAATGATGATTTTTTTGATTTACAGTTGATTGTTGTTGTCTTCGAGCAGTAATCATATCCCCCCCCCCCTCATCATATCATGTTTCACTCAATACAAACCCCTCACATATCCCAAGACCCTTTATTCACCCCCTGCTCATTGATAAACAATAAAACAATTTGTATGGATTGTATTGCATGAGTCTGATACATTGTTGAGTCAAATATATTTCATATTTTTTAGAGTTGTCATGTATGGTTATTTAAAAGACTATTTGCTAATCAATCATGCATGCATGAATGAGTTTTTTCAACCGAGGTAGCCATGGCTGAGGAAACAAAGGGAGAGGTAATTAGAACAGAGGCCCAAGAAGGCCAAGGTTCTCCATACATTTTGATGCTGACTCACAAGAGCTTGGCCAGTTGTTTTAGGCCGGATTTTTCAATTGGATTGGGTAGGGAGTAGTCCAACCTAGGCCTGAAAGGGCTCCTTTCCAAGTTCCGCAAGCCCCTGGTATCCCTGTGCCTCCTCACATCTCATTGCAACCTGAGGTTCCTGAAAATGATGGATGGCAAGAGATTGTCCACCTGACAATCTCCCAACATTGTGGCTGGCCCAATTTGTCCTTGTCTACTCCTCCGTCTAACAACCATATTGTCCAAGCTTCCCCTGACCACTCGCCAGTGCAATCCTCCCATGCTAGATGGAGATTGAAAACTGAGGCCCACCATGCCCTTGACAAAGGAAAATTCACTGCTGCCCCTTCCTCACCCTCCAATGGCTCTGACAAATCCATGTCTTCCTGGATGCATTTGAGGGACTATTGTTCCCACGTGATCAATGAGATTAGGCCTAAAGGCTCGATGTATCCAAAGGAAAATTTAGGAAAATCAAAGGGTAACAACAACAATCAAGGAAAGATTGCATCACAGAGTGGGAAATATGGCTTTTAAGTTTTTATTTTTATCTATTGTTGATGACAGTTGACTTCAAGAAACTTTGGACAACATGTTTTATTTTTTGTTACATGAGTAATATTTTTTGAAAATAATTTCAAATATCATGAGCTAAATTGTCAAATGGGAATATGTGATGGGAGACACAAGGAGGTGTGTTTTGCTTAACTAAATAGTTATGTTATGATTGTTATGAGCTCAAGGGAGTCGCAAGGGGTCCCACCTACTAGTTATTATTTATTTATAACCCTTGTTATGATTATTACTTCCCCCCCTAACTAAAGTTGGTTGAGTCTTTTAATTAACTTAACTAATGAGTTGGTTCAACTACCTCAACCAATTTTGAATTTCTTAAAGGCAAAAGGAAAGGGAGGAACAAAGGAGGATAAAAGCAGAAGCATACTAAGGTTTGCTCTTTGAGTTTATGTTGAGATAGTTCAATTTTCATTCATTCATTTATTCATCACAAGCCTAGTTCTCTTTTATGATAGCATGGCCTTATTGTAGACAACAATATTCAGGGCTAAATTACATCATTCAGACACTTGTTTTTCAGAGGTGTTCATCTATCTTTGATAGTTTGTGTAGACTTCTCTGTTTGTGAATTAGTCTTCATGACTGACAAAGGATATTGTGCAGAGTCGAGTGGGCAGCAGGGCAGCAATCTGTGGCAAGATGATCCAACTTTTAGAGTTCACTTTTGGTTTTCTGTTAAAGGTCCTTTTGTATGTTCCATCGGGGATGTCTAAGTTTGACTTTGGTCCAAAATTTCTGCATGAGATTTTGTAAAGAAATGACTCTTTGGTGAATTTGAATGGAATAAAGGATTTCTTTATGTCTCATATGTCTTGATTATCATCTTGGTGACTTTACTTATATCTTTACATTTATTTCAACAACTGATATATTCAGAAAATTGCATAAAAAGTAAATTTCCAGCAAGCTTTTTATTGATAAAAGACTAGCCCAAGCCCTCGTAATTAATACTTGTGAGTTAGGATGTTATTTTTGTTGGCTATAAACATAGGGTGATATTCCCGTCTACTTTGATTTAGCCAAACACAGTCTGAAAATGCTTGAGTAAGATCATTTCATATATTTTCCTCAACATTTATTTGGCGACCATACTGGGGAGATCTTCGATATCTCTCTGGTTAATTTTTATACTTGATTTTCATCGATACATCTTTATTTTTTGAAATTGATTCTTTGACTGTTTTATTCTTAATGATTGTTCTTGTTGCAAGGCAACCCAATATCGAGCCCGGTCTTCAAGATCAGACCAACATTGATTTGAATTTGTTTAACACCATCTTAGACACTGCCAACACCCGTGATGAGCTTAACCATTCTTGGGAAAAAATTGAACGAGATATTAGTGCTCAAGAACAATTGGAGGTTAGACGTAGACAACCTAGAAATCAATAGTAACCCTTTTGTTTCTTCAAGTTTTGGCCTTTCTTTCATGTCCTTAGATTCTCGCGCTTCTAAAAGAAGAAGAGGCTTGTCACCCGAAATCAATCCTATTGCTGAAATAGGAAGAAGAAACATTGTGTTATTTGCCCAACAAAGTGCTCTAAGGAGAACTTTATCTGATTCATCTAGTTCGTCTCTCTTTCCCTCATCTATCATCCACAAGATGGCATCTAGTGGTGGCTTTGGTGGCACTGGAAATGCTCCATCTTCTCAATCTTCATCGTCATTAGTGATTGATAGCTTATATAGCCACCATATCCTTGTCCAATCTTCCACAAACCCCACCAAAGTCATTAAAAAGTATGGGCTTTTTCAGTTCGAAGAAGACGCCACAACCACACTGTGGCATGTGTCCTCTCCTCTTAACCTAGAACCTGCTATTCAACCACTTCCAAAGTTTAAAGAGCACCTGCCTAGGTTTTCAGGAAACACCACTGCCAGTACAAACAAACACCTAGTGGCATTTTCTAATGCTTTTCATAACATAGGGGCCAATGACAATGACACTTGCATGCGCTTGCTCGTCAATTCCTTGGAAGGAAAGGTCGTGACCGATTTCTTTGACCTTCCTCCTAAGATGCTGTCCACTTGGGCGGAGTTAATCTATTGGTTCTGATCCACTTATGGGAAATCCAAAATCCCCACTGAGAAGTTAAGGGAATATAATAACGTCACCTATAAGGATGGTGAGACCATCAAGTCTTTCAACTTGCATTTCAACAAGTTATACAATCAAATCCCTGAACTTATCCACCCTCAGAACCAAGCCGCTTTCATGCATTACTAAAATGCATTGCCGTCTCCCTATCGTCATAGGCTTAAGGAAAAGGCCATTGATAATCTCGATTCTGCTCTGCATGCTTTCTCAGAGTATGAAGAACAACTTGAAAGAATTGGTCTTTCCTAGGGAGAATCAGTTAGATAGACATACATGTCCGCTCTCTTACAACTAGTACAAGATATGAACAACCGTATGATAGCATTTGAGTAGAAGGGTGCTATCTCCCCTCTCACCCCTGGAGCTTCATCCTCTTCTGCACCCCCCTTTAGAAATCCGGTTGAAAACAATTTTCAGCCTAAAGCTATCCTGCCTCGGAGTTGGTGTAACTTTTGCGAGGAACACCACGAGGAAACCACATATGAGGTAAAGAAGAGTGCTAGAGATAAGATCTTTGGTAAAATACCAGAAGCTACTATCATTGTCCTAGATTTTGCAGAGCCAAAGGATGTCATGGTCATCAATACTAGGAACAAAGCCTATACCCCCAAGGGAAAATTTGATCCTCCCCGCACTTCTTCTACCTCGAGCTCATCCTCGCTCGCTGCACATGTCCATGTTAGTAAATTTCTCGAGAGTCAAGGAATTATTTCCCCTGTCCCCTCTTCTAAATATAATATCTTGAATCAATTGGCCAACATCAAAGAAAATGAAACCCTTCTAGGCATGGTTGTCGTCCCTGAACAACAGATGCATATAAAACAATTCATGGAAGGAAAAGCTTCTGTTGTAGCCAATATTTCCAAAGAGGTAGATGAAGAGGATTCTTCTATAAATAAAGTAGGTGTACATAAATTTAGATACCCTGTAAAAAATCCCCCTTTTTATATTTCTGTAAATATTATGGATAAGATTGCCCATTGTTGCCTTATAGATGGTGGTTCGGGCCCAAGTGTGATGTTGAAGACTATTGTGGAAGAGCTAGGCTTGTCTTGTACAAATGGAAATGCCAGAAGCATGCTCTCCTATAATAGTCTACAACAAACAACCATAGGCAAGATTAAAGATGTGACCATGGTTTTATGCGCTTATCCTGAGATAAGAACAACCCTCAACATTCAGGTAATTGATATGCCTGTAAGCAATTACTCAATTATCTTGGGAAGAGATTGACAAGCCTTAATAGGTGGATACATTTCACTCGACGTGACACATTTATTCGTTCCTCGGAATGGTAAGAACATTATAGTCCTTAGAGAAGGAAGAATTTCACCCTACATAGACAATGTTCCACAATCTAGAGTAAACTATATTGAAGAAGACCTAGGAGTGTACTCCATCTTTGTTGAAGAATAAAATATTCCTTTGGAAAGAATCAATTTAGAAGATGATATGTGGCATATGCACTTTGATGGTTCACACTCTAATGAAGGTAATGGGGATAACATTGTCTTGGTTTCCCCTATAGGGAAAATTCATAATTTGTCTTACAAGTTAGAGTTTGCTTGTACAAATAATGCCGCTGAATTCGAAGCTTTATTATTAGGCATTGAAAACACACTTAATATCGATTGTGATCACCTTTCAGTTTTCAGAGATTCTAAGCTTGTTGTGAACTTGATATGAAAAATATGATATCCTAGCAACAAGCTGATGGAACGATACTCCCAAACTGTTTGGGCACTTATCTTGAACCTTTTATCCTTCAACATCACTCATGTTAAGAGGGAGTTGAATTCAATGGCTGGTCGGTTAATTGTCTTTGCAGCTTCTCCTAATCAACAATTTTTACCTCACAAGCCTGACTGTTCCTTTCAGTCTCTATATCATCCGTATACCCCTGACAATGTAGAATCTTGGCAGGCCCTCCCAAACAATGAGAGAAATTACGCTTCCATTCAATATGAACCTTTTAAGCCCGAGGAGATTATATCCATAGAGAACAATAAAATTCTTGAGGGCTTGACTCCTCTTGAGAGTTCGTTTTCATCAAGTGATGTAGACAATAAATAAAAACAAAAGGAAGAGGATTTAAGAAAGAAGGTGGTTGAAACCACCCCCCTGAACATTAAGACATCCGAATCTTCAATGAATGTTAAAATAAATGTCCAATGTTTTGATAAAGAAGAGATGAGGTCCGCTGGGCTACTCGGTGAATCTCAAAAGGTTTTTTCTTGGTCTTATGAGGATCTTCATGGTTTTGATCCTGGTCTTGTTCAACATACTATGAAACCAACTAGGAAAAAAAAAGAACTTGTTAACTCTGCACTGGAAGCACCCTTTCAAAAGGAGTGGGAGAATTTCTTAAAGGCTGGGATTATTTTTTTAGTCCACCCTGAATGGGTTTCCAATTGGGTACCTCCTTCAAAGGCCACAAATCATATTAGAACCCACATTCATAATCACACCTTCACTCAGGCTATTATGATAAATCCTTCTCCCCCCCTCAGTACAAGAATGATTCTGCAACAGGTTGTAGAGTTACAGTTGAAGCCCTTGATGAAATTATGGGTTACAATAAAATCAAGATAAAAGGGGAAAATGTTCACAAAACCACTTTTATTACTAATTTCGACACTATGTCTTACAAATGCCTACTTTTTGGCTTACTTGATGCAAGTACCGCTTTTAAAAGGCCTATACACACAACTTTTGATGAATTGGTCAGTTTCCATATCTATCCCGATGATTTAATCGTGAGCGTCAAAGGGCTGATGATTACATCGGATTTCCAAGTGTTGGGTCCTTTCCAAATTGCTTTTGTCTTGGACACTAACTATTACATCTCGAAGGATTTACGTCAGCAATTGTTTTCCTACATCACTAACAGTCCTCGCTTGAAATATTGTGAGGGACCAGCATGAAAAGTTCTAATGCTGATTGGATTTTCTGTATATTAGTAGCTTAGCTCTGCTGTCATTTCTGCAATATTTTATTTTCCTTTATTGTTTAATTTCTGCTTTCTGTTTCAAATCTTTTCTTGTCACTTCTTTATTTTTGTCCTTTAAATTCTACGTTTTTACTTCTGTCATGATTTTGTTTCCTATCATATTTTAGTTAACTTGTTCAGATATATGATGATGGATCAATTCTGCCACAGTGACACTCCTACAAAGCATTGTTAGTCAACAACAATCAAGCTTACACAACTATTATGATGTCTCCTTTGAAGGACCCTTGAAATTGTTATATATTTCCACTGTTGTCTTGTAAATAATTGGTTATTTCCCACTTCTTCTTGCCATTTCTTCATTCACTAAGATTTTAAGAGCAAGTCTAATTTGTTTTCTCTCCTCAAAGTTGAGAGCAGATTTCGGTCGAATGATTATGCATACAGTGGTTAAAAATCCCTCGTACTTAACATTTTTCATGAATTATTCCCAAATTCTCGGTCATCTTTCCATTAAATCCGCTCACTTCCCCATGTTGCATAATATTTCTGATTATATCTTCTTGACCTGTTGTTTTTGGTCCGCGAAACCATTAGTTATGAGTTCCAAATCTGTTGAAAACAAATTTCCCTGTGGACTCGCTAGTTTGTTGATGATTAAAATCGCAATGGAGTTCTGCCCACAAAGTGTTTCTAAAGCCTATTATTATTAAAGCTAAATAATACTAGTAGGTGGGACCCCCTTGTAGATTGGAGATTAGGTCTGGTGCTTATTTGATGTTGTGTTGTTGTCCGACATTGCTTACATGGTGTTATGATCTTGGTTTATTGGCGATTCAGAAAGCATACTCTGTGTTTTCTGCTACTTCAGGTTCAAGTTTATTTTACAACGGCCTATGTTATCCTTGTTATCACTATAATATGTTATTGGATCTATTACTAAGAGACCTGCACAATAAACATGTTAGAAATGATATACACACGCAATTGGAAAGAAATGAAAAGCAATGTAACAAATACAAATGAAATAATTTAAACTAGGCTATATACTATACTACATGCATTGATTTTAAATGGACTGTTGTTATCCTAGCTATTAAGTTAATAGCCATGCGATTTTATTTGAGTTATATAGTCGATATGCATGGTGATTATGCTATGGTACAAGTTGATGTGGATCACGCCACTGGTGATAATTTGATACACGGTTTATTGGATCATATAGTTGATATATAATATGGTCAAGTTGGAATGGAAGGTATGATGTGGGTGGCGCGTTTGACAAGTAATAGATGCAATTTCCAATGCATGGTTTAAATGAATTGTTGGTAGATTAATGGCTAGCGTGTACTATTTAATTAAATTGACTGTGGGTGGAGGCGATGTGCATTTACTGCACGTCACCCTTACTCCTTCTGTTGGTCGCCACCCTAGTCGGGCTATTGTTCAACCTTGTTGCTGTGGTTATGCTCTGATTTTTTAGCAGAGAGGAACCGCTCGACCAACTCGCGTTTTAAGGTGTTTGATTACAGGTATGTCTTTTTTTGGCCAGTCATGAGTCTGCTCTGGTTATGAAATGATTATTGGCTCAAGTGTATTGGTTTGTGCTTTCCTTAAGAATTGCAACTATGTAAAATTGTGTTTTTGGAACGAAGCGTTGATGGTTCTCTCTGCAATAATGTTGAAGTCATAGTGTTATTGGTCATCCTGGGTGTTAGCAACCATAAGGGTTCTCTGTTATCCTTGTTGGTTTAGTTGGAGGGTTTTTGTTTGGTCTTGGGTGGCTGGCTGTCCTCACGCATTCGTATCGCTATGTCTAGTCTTTGGCTTTTATGGGTTTTAATGGTTGGAAGCACTCTGTGTCACTGCATCTTATTCACTTCAACATCGGTTTGTTTCCACCACTAATGGTTACGTAATGGATTATTTTGTTATTTCTTGGCCCTGTCTTCACTTCAGTGTGGTGGTTGTTTGACTAGAGATACACGAGAGTTATACCCTGCATGTGTTAAGTATCATTACTGGCCGAGTTGGAGCCTCGCTCCTTTGTTATATCCCTCCTATTACGGGATTTATTACATGTCCACGAATAAGTTGTGGTTCTCTCTGTGTATGCACCATTGGTCTCTGAGGTTTTCACCATTGGAAGGAGTCGGCTCTAGCTTTCCCTGTGTTGGTCACAGAGAAAACCCTTAACTCTACAAGTCTGAGGGTTGATATAGAAGACTGCCGTGGCCTTTCGGGTTTACTGCTTGGTTATTGTTGGATGGTTGTGTATTGTTAAAAATAATTGGCTATATGCTCGCCTAGTTGGTCATATGACGATCGTGTTGGTTTTGATATCTAGTCACTGCCCGTGTTATTACAATGGATAACCCTGCATTGTTAATTGGGCAGTCCAAATACACAGTCGATTTCCTTGTGTTTGATAACCCTGTATTGTTTAATTAAGGAGGTCACAGCCTCACTCCATGTCGATGCGTGGATATGTGTGGTTGCCACAACATGTTGGGTTGGTTATTTATTGTTATGACAATCCAATTATAGGCTCAACATTGAGTTGGTTGGTTGATACACAGTCACAGTCTTTTTGCACTAAAGATTATTTGGATGTTTAACTTGGCATTGATTACAATTGATTAATGATGCTCGTGCATACTGCATTTTTTTGTGTGGTGTTTCTACGCAAGGAATAAATGGTCATTGTAAATACGAGTTCTTTTGGGGCCAAATGGTTATTGTGACCGGGATGAATGTATAAAATCCATCCACTATATGCATTATGATTATTTGATTGCATCATTAGGGAAGAGCCTGAGTTTTACACAGCATGGTTGACTGCAGTTTGATTAATTTGAAGCAATACTGTATTAGATTGATAGCTCGACATGATTGGTTAAGTTAGTACTATGACTACGTGTTTAAAATTGTAAAATGGGAATGTCACATCATGGTGTTTTGGGTGGCTGCCCACTATGTATGATATGGATAATTTTGGGTTCCACACTCAGAGATAATCACAGAGTTTTAAGCACAAATTTGTTGCAATCAGATTATTTGTTTTATGAAGATAGGCATGTTGTTGATACCTCATTGTGTTGGATGGATATCCCAACATTTTAGAGCCACATTGAATTGGGCTTGTACAATGATAGAATTACACTTGCATGATTGAATTATTATGTGCATATCATGTGTTGGAATGGTGGCTATTGTCTGTCTGTTTAAATGATGATCCGAGTTTTTGCAATTTTAATCTGGATTATTGGGTTGACTGCCATTATGTATGTTTAAAGAATGTCATGCATTTTAAATGACAGGTCCGATTACAGTGATAGTATAACTTCATTGCAATTTCAAAACAAGACTTTGGGTGTATTTGATGATTGAAGAAATGTGTGGGAAGTGGTTGATTCTAATGGTTAACAGAATGAAAATGGTTACTGTTACACATTTGAGAATTGTTATAAGATGTAAATTGGATAAATAAGAGGAACAAAATTCCCTTACATATTGTTTTGGAATGCATACTATCTTGTTGATGGCACTGTGTTAGAAATTTGACTATGAACAACGAACTAGTTAATACACAATAATTGTTATTGGGTCACAATGATCATTTGGTTGGTGTATCTCCTTTTGACAGAATGATTATATGGATTACTTGATCGATGTTATGAATAATACCCGCTCTCATTTCCCCACCATTATTTTGGTTTTCGCTAATTACAACCCCATCACCTTCCCACATTCATTTTTCAGTCCATGTTCTAAAATTGATTACGGTCAAGAAAAATTCCGTGTTGAAACAGTTGGCAGTAACAGTGTCTTGGTTGAACTACAATGATGTTTTTTTTTTTTTTATTTACATTTGATTGTTGTTGTCTTTGAGAAATAATCGTATTCCCCACCTGCCTCATCATATCATGTTTCGCTCAATACAAACCCCTCACATATCCCAAGACCCTTTATTCACCCCCTGATCACTGATAAACAATAAAACAATTTGTATGGATTGGATTGCATGAGTATGATACATTGTTGAGCCAAATCTATTTCGTTTTTTTTAGAGTTGTCATGTATGGTTATTTAAAAGACTATTTTCTAATCAATCATGCATGCATGAATGAGTTTTTTCAGTCGAGGTATCCATGGCCAAGGAAACAGAGGGAAAGGTAATTGGAACAGAGGCCCAATAAGGTCAAGGTTCTCCATACATTTTGATGCTGACTCACAAGAGCTTGGATAGTTGTTTCAAGCTCAATTTTTCAATTGGATTGGGCAGGGAGTAGTCCAACCGAGGCCTAAAAGGGATCCTTTCCAAGTTTCGCAAGCCCCTGGTATCCTTGTGCCTACTCACATCTCATTGCAACCCGAGGTTTCTGAAAATGTTGGATGGCAAGAGATTGTCCAACTGACAGTCTCCCAACATCGTGGCTAGCCCAATTTGTCCTTGCCTGGTCCTCCGCATAACAACCAGATTGTCCAAGCTGCCCCTGACCACTCACTAGTGCAATCCTCCCATGCTAGTAAGAGATTGAAAAATGAGGCCCACCATGCCCTTGACAAAGGAAAAGCCATTGTTGCCCCTTCCTCACCCTCCAATGGCTCTGACAAATCGGTGTCTTCCTGGATGCATTTGAGGGATGATTGTTCCCACGTGATCAACGAGATTAGGCCTAAAGGCTCGGTCCAGCAAAAGGCAAATTCAGGAAAATCAAAAGGTAACAACAATAATCAAGGAAAGATTGCATAATAGAGTGGGAATTATGGATTTTAAGTTTTTATTTTTATCTATTGTTTATGACAATTGACTTTAGGAAACTTTGGACAACATGTTTTATGTTTGGTTACATGAGTAATATTTTTTGAAAATAATTTCAAATATCATGAGCTAAATTGTCAAATGGGAATATGTGATGGGAGACACAAGGAGGTGTGTTTTGCTTAACCAAATAGTTATGTTATGATTGTTATGAGCAAAAGGGAGTCACAAGGGGTCCCACCTACTAGTTATTATTTATTTATAACCCTTATTATGATTATTACTTTTCCCCTAACTAAAGTTGGTTGAGTCTTTTAATTAACTTAACTAATGAGTTGGTTCAACTACCTCAACCAATTCTAAATTTCTTAAAGGCAAAAGGAAAGGGAGGAACAAAGGAGGATAGAAGAAGAAGCATACTAAGGTTTGCTCTTTGAGTTTATGTTGAGATAGTTCAATTTTCATTCATTTATTTATTCATCACAAGCATAATTCTATTTTATGATAGTAGGGTAATATTGTAGACAACAATATTCAGGGCTGAATTACATCATTCAGACACTTGTTTTTCAGAGGTGTTGATCTATCTTTGATAGTTTGTGTAGACTTGTCTGTTTGTGAATTAGTTTTCATGACTGACAAAGGCTATTGTGAAGAGTCGAGTGGGCAAAAATCTGTGGCAAGCTGATCCATCTTTTAGAGTTCAGTTTTGGTTTTCTGTCAGAGGTCCTTTTGTATGTTCCATCGGGGATGTCTAAGTTTGACTTTGGTCCAAAATTTCTGCATGAGATTTTGTAAAGAAATGACTCTTTGGTGAATTTGAATGGAATAAAGGATTGCTTTATGTCTCATATGTCTTGATTATCATCTTGGTGACTTTACTTCTATCTTCACATTTATTTCAGCAACTTATATATTCAGAAAATTGCATAAAAAGTAAATTTCCAGCAATATTTTTATTGATAAAAGACTAGCCTAAGCTCTCGTAATTAATACTTGTGAGTTAGGATGTTATTTTTGTTGGATACAAACATATGGTGATATTTCCGTCTACTTTTCTTTAGCCAAGCAATGTATGAAAATGCTTGAGTAAGATCATTTCATATCTTTTCCTCAACACAGCTGAAATTGAAGCATTGGGTTAGGCTCGGTACTTACTCGATAATCCATCATTGAGATGCCGATTTCCTTCTATGGAGCCTCTTATTTTTGTTCGCTCGACCCTATCTCATCCTTTGGACTATCCACTCGAGTCTCTGGTGCATCGAGTAGCTTAGTGTCTAAGACACTTTTAACCTCTTGTTCATTTTGTGGAAGGCCTCAAATTTGAGCGTCGGGAGCTGGGGAAGATGCCTTCTTTGGCTCATTTTCTTCTGTGATTGGTACAAGGGTCACCAGGGATACCTTAAGGCTTTCTTCATCATCGTATATGTTTATCAATTTGTGGAGGAGGTTTGGTGCACTTGATCTCCCTAATGTTCCGACTGTCTCTGGCGGAGCTAAAACATCCCCCGGTGATCTGGTCAATGGCGTTGTGATTTCAGGGTTGTTTAACCCGACGATTTCATCAATGTCTATTAGTTAAGGGCTGCTTGGGCCTGCTTGGCTTTCATATGGGTTGTTAACATGGTATACCATAATTCCTATGAGGTCTGGGTCATATTGTAGTTGATCAATCACTCGTTGAGCCTGTTCTATCATGAGAAAACCCCTTGCACGTGCATCTTGTGTCATAGGGAAACCTCTATCCTGTACTAGAGCTACCAAGGGAACCTTTACTGCTTCTACCACTGCCAGTTCTTCTCTAGCTCTGAGGGCCTCTTGAGTCGATTTATATATGGTTTTTTCCTGTTAATACAGGCCCATGGCTCCGAACCTGATCATTTTGGGGTCGGCCATCCTTTCCACCACCTCGTCCCAGTGTTGGGCATTTTCTATGAAGATTTCATCTTCAAAATTTTCGTGGGTGTATGGCGAGTAGGACGACACTTGCGAAGCATGTTTCAAGACTAGACCCTTTGGATCATGATTTTAGAATCGGCCTGTCTCAAATCTGAACTCTAGTTGGCTCATCCCTTCTTGTTTGGCTTTAGTCGTTTCCTTCACCATGTAGAGACCTACATGGAAACCATAAGGTATGAACATCCGCTTCTTATCCTTGACCAGGGTGGCGTTGTAACCTTGCAAGAAGGTCTGATAACATATCTCTCCCACTACAAGTCAGTCAGGGACATGCGCTGGTAGGATATGTGGTGCTTCGATGGCCCTAAACACCCTGATGTAGGTGTCACGCTCATCCAAGTACCAATGGCCTACCTTTGATATCATCTTTTTGGCCGCAACCGATAATATCGGGCGTTATTTCTTAAAAAGAATGAAATAAATATGTGCGATGAATTCATCGCAGATGAGGGAGTAAGATTTCTTGTACCTTTTCTCCCACAGGATGCTGAAATATACATGGACTAGGAGCTCTGTGATGTGCTAGCTCAAGTTCATGTCGGCGAAAATGTTTCTGGTGCACATGACATCAAGTAAATATGAAGCCATATAGAAGGCTGGTGTCTCTCCTTCCTTCGATGTTTGAGGCTATTGTATGAAGATGCTTAGTTTCTTAGAAATGATCACTCCCTAGTTGAAGTCGCTCCTAGAAATTTCCACTGTGTAAGCTAAGGGCATCAATGCCTTTGAAAATTTGGAGTAGTCCTTCTCTCCATATAATCGACAGATGAGAGCCATCAAGTAGATGTATGACTCCCTTAAGTTGGTCGTCTGGTACCATCTAGTGCTCCGTTTGGTGTATTTCTTGTTTTCCCTCCACCATGAGGCCATCACCTAGATGGTGTCGTGGCACTCATAGAATTTTACAACAAAATCTGTGTTCAATCGCTCCTCATGGTCTCTAATCTTGTAATACTTATGGACTTCAACCGGTAATAACACTCTAACACAACCACCATTGTCATCATTGATCAAACACTTATGTGTGTCTGTGTGGTCGATGAGCCACTTTAGGACTTCAATACAGGGAAAAACAAGAGTTCTACTCGCCACCATATGCATATATGACCGTTGAATTTTTAGGAACACCTCGTCATCTAGCGCTCTAACATATGGGTCACTGTGTGGTATATATTTCGGGTATTCCTCCCGACTGATCTTGTTGAAAAGTTCTCCCCAATGTGAGAGTGCCATCTTGGATCCTGTGCTTGCCTCTGTATCTCCAAAGCCTGGAGGTTGGATGAAAGCCTTCTTCATCGATGTTTTGATGATGGGATCTGGTCTTGGCATGTCTTCCAATTGTCTTGTGACCCCTAGAGAGGAGCCTTCACCTAACTTTGGTTCTTTCAGCTTCGACACCCTCAACGATCGTCTAGTGGTTGGCTTTCTTGGAGGCATTGTTCCTTCAATGAAAATAAACCTTCAGGGACTGTGTACAAAACAAAACCGGATAAAAATATATGAAGTGTAAACATGTAAAATCCACAGAATTGGTTAGATACCTATAAATCTTGCTAAACCTGGTTATTTGATACTCACAGGATCTCTGTAGCTTTCGAATTACTTCTCTTGCTTCTCCGGATGCTTTGCATTTCCTTGCGTGCAGAAAGATTTCACTTACAATAGCTCAAGAGAATTTAAACTAGTGAATAACTTAGCGTGTCGCATCAACCATTGAATTCGGGTGATGAGTGCAATTTAAACAAATCTACTACCGAATCTCTATAAATTAAATTCATTGTGGGTTGATGGCGGAGGCGCGGGGGTGATGTGGTCTATCGATAATTTCAAACGACCGTGTTGATTGGCACACGAGGTAGCCACTAATGTGGGATTTAGTATTAATTAGATCCTTAAATGCTCAAAATCTAATCGTATCCAACGCTAAAACGTCTCATCGTGTCACTTTCTCAGTGGGTGGATCGGGGATTGGGGATGCACTATGAACATTTTCATTGATGTTCCTTGCAAAAGCTCCGATGCCAATCAATCTCATCGTACAATGTTGTCATGGAAAAGGTAACTCAGAGGTGTGACTTGGACATAGGGATCCAAGAATGATTCGGGGTAAAACTAGACAGTACGGTTCTCCAATCTGGCAAAGACACGTGGTGTTGAAGATCGATGACCTAATTCGCGTGTATTAAATGGAGTTGGGACTTACCTTAAGTTGTGTGTTCTAAAACAAACCCTGGCTTGCCAATGCCGAAAAGGTATATAGGGTCAACGACAGGCGACAAACCTATCACGTTTTTTTCTATAGATTAGCTTCCTCGAAAAAGTCCCAATGCCAAAATGCATTGAGGATCGGTGATCAGGAGAACTCTTTAGCATGGTCAGAATGTTTGTTTTGATCCTTTTAGGTCTTCCCCAATTCCGATAAGCACGTCAGGGATCTGCTATCGACGATATCTTTTATTTCTTTGTTAATGACTATTCCCCTCATCTTTTATTGATGCCGAAGAGGAATCAACTATCGGAGATATCCTTATGCAAAACTTTGGTGCAAACAAAAACTTCCTTTTGTCGATGCTGAAGAGATCGACGACCGGTGATTGAGGTTTCCTTAGTCGCTCTTTTCCGTTTTGAATTCCTTCCAATGTCGAATCTGAGTGTGTCAGGTGAAGTGTTTTGGATTTTGATTCCTTATTCAGGCGTTAAGGATCTTTTAAGTCATGGGGTTTCATAGGTTCAAACAAATCTAAAAAGATAATGAGAGTCAAGATAATAAACAAAGCCAAACATTTCTCAAAATAAAGTCGAATGAGACAATGCAAAGATCAAGTGGTACCAAAAAAGTGGAAAATTGACATAGGATTTTTAGGGTGTGTTGAGTGCTCAACATGGACCACTTTGGAGTTCATCCATTTGTACTCCTTATCAACCATGATAAGACAATAATGAGTAATATTTACATAATCCAACTTCATCTGTGCAACATATATCAATGACAACTCATTGATCCATCTTCATCTATGCATCATATATCAATGACAACTCATTGATCCATCTTCATCTATGCATCATATATCAAT
>ML843651.1:25646-38391 GCA_009831015.1 Picea engelmannii | reverse complement strand
TGATTCCTTGATCACGTACATAGTTTCATATCAAATAAAATCTGTTATTCTTGTTCTTGTTGGCTTGTGTTTATTTGCATATATTTCTCCATAAACCTCGTGATGAAGCTTGGATTGCATTGACGAAGTCGTATCTTCAATATCTAAAAGGTATGTTCTAGATCCATTTCTCATTTCATAATTGAAATCTAAGGAAAGAGTAGTGTACTGTCTTGTTTTTTTCTAGATTCATAGTGAAGCTAGGGGGATTGATTTGTGGCTGCACTTAACAATTACCCTGATAACAAAATTAGCGACGATACTGGGGAACAAATTGTTTTCCTAGTTTGTCTTGCTTTATTGTTGTGATTGCCTGTGTTCTGTTTTCTAAGTCACTGGGAGATCTAAATTGACTCTTTGACTGTTTTAGTTCACTAGAAAAACCTTCCTACTTTTTATTTTTTCATTTTTTACTTTGATTTCCGCACCCTGCTTTGAGGGATAGTGCGACGATATGTGATTTCCGCACCCTACCTTTTTTACACAGTGCGGCGTTTCCGCATTGTATTGGTGCTCTGGCCTACGGAAATCAGGAATCGACGCATTGTGTTAGTCTACAGCCTGCGACGATTGTGAATTTTTTTAATTTTTGATGGTTTTTCCTTACCCAAATCTTGGATTTGGTTTTGGGGTGAATTTTTGGGTTTGATTATGATCTGTTTACAGTCTGCTTAACAGCTTTGAAACTTCTTTTAGTCATCTTTGCTTTTTTTTCTTTTGAAAGATTTGGTCTCTTGCTTTGAGTGTCTTTCAGTTACAAAGCCTTGTTTTTCTTTAGAATTGTTTGGTGAAAGAACTTTTTCTTTTATTGAATAGTTTGTGTTAAAAGAGAAAATTTGTTTGGGTTGCTTTGTTTTATAGAGATTTGTTATTTCTTTTAGCTATCTTTGAAACAAAAAAATGATTTCTTGCTTTATATTATATTGGGGGCATCTTTGCATTTGAAGTAGCGAAATTGGTGTACAGTCTCTTTTGCTCATTTCTTGAGAATCTTGATATTGATGAGTTTAGTAAATTTTGGGACATTGTGCATATGGGAATGATAAATGTTTTCTCCTTCTCGTAGCATAGCTTTCATCGAAATGAAAAGATTGCATCTTCATCTCTTTGCATAAATTTCGAGACAATCAAAACAACATATTGTCCACGCCATTTTCTTCTTGAGTAACAACAATCTTAAAAATAAAGCGCTTATAAAAATTGATTAGACATTTTTATATTTTCTGGTAGCAAACCTACATTAGATTAGTTGTAGGGCTTTGGAATAGGTGTGAAAGATAACTTTTCAAACCTGCGAACAAACATAGAATCTTGAGTTAGGGAGCGATGAAATCCACTTGCTACATGTTGTCCTAGGAAGCCCTTCTCACACAAGGGTCAAACCCGAGGTCGCATTGAGACTTGCAGAGTTACTCACTCTGCTTTGTTGTTCTTGGTGTAGAGATTGCATGTATTATGGAGGTCGCTTGAAAGGTATACCCACATTGATGAGTGGAAGCCTTTCGAGTTGATTTTGGGCTAGATACCCTGCCTTTGTGCATGGATCGGATTGTTGATTGTTTCCCCAGGTGTCACTGTAGTAGTTGGTAACCTCAGTGGCCTATCTCTTTAGGGTCTTTACACGAGGTGACTATGGAGGGGCAAGTCTTCATGGTACCTGGAATCAATGTAGGCCAAACTCACTCGGGCTCCTTGGAGGGTATACCTATGTTTATGTGTAGGAGCTTGCACCAAGGCGTAAGTCTGTTAAGCAGGTCGTCAATGTAACTTTTCCACCCGCTCTATCTCATCCATTTCTTACTTTGACCCTGCGACGTTGGATTTCATCACCAACTAGTGTTTTCTTTGTGAGAAGGTTTTGTTTGCTTGCTTGCTTACTAGATTTTTAGTGTGTGCATTTTGTTTTCCCTAGTGGACTCTAGGTTGGATTTTTATTTTTAATGGCATCAGTTCCCGAAAGGAAACTCTGCTCCAGGGGAACCTTTTGTTTTTCCTTCTTACAGAAACATTGGTCCTCCTCACATCACTACTTTGAGCCTTCCAGGTCTCACAATTGGGTTACCGGTATGGTTTTTTTCCACTCAGGTAATCCCGAATGCAGTTAATGCTTATGTTATAAGCACTCCCCCCAAGAACATCAACCTCATGTTGATCCTTCACCTTTTTCATGAGTAAGATCTTCTTTCCCCTCTTCACTTGCAAGGTCTTATTCCATTTCATATTCTTCACCGAGTGAAATCTCTCAAGCTAGTAACCCGGTGGATAAGAAGAAAAAGAAAAGGAAGATTAAGAAGAAGAAAAATAAGTGAGGGTCCAAACTTCCGAACAGTGCTGGACATGTTAGAAAAAAACCAATTACTGTTAATCATGCTAGGAGTGTTGATGATGCCAAGATCATCTAAACAACCCGTAATCCCAAGTACCCTTGCAGGATTTGTAAGGGTTTCCATCTTCTTAAGGATTTCCCTGGTCTATCCAAGGTTATAGAAGCATGGTCTACACAACCTCGCCAACCCATGTTGTCAACCTCTGAACAACATGTTGATGACCTCCCGTCAACTAGTCAAGATACTGTTGGGAAGAAGAAAAGTAGAGTCAAGTTACTGTGTATGTTATGCAAAGGGAGTCATCTAACTCACCTTTTCCCTCGTATGGACAAAGCCTTGAAATTACTGGAAGACCTGATTGTTTCCCAGCCTCAACTTCCAGCTGCTTATCGCAATATTACTCTCGACCCACCTATAGTTGATGGTATGATCAATCAAGTCCCTTCATCAGTCAGTCTGGTTGATCATGTAGTCATTCTGGTCACGTCCTTAGTTGAACTCATTGACCAAGAGGTTGATCCGATCCCATCCTCGGTCGATCCCACTCTCCTGTTAGAGAGTGCAACCCAAGTGGTTGATCCGATCCCATCATCAGTCGGTCCCACTCTCCCATTAGAGAGTGCCACCCAAGCAGTTGATCCGTTTCCACCCATTAACCCCATTCTCCCCTTGGAGAATGCAACGCAAATGGTTAATATGATCTCGTCATCAGTCGATCCTACTCTCCTGCTAGAGAGTAAACACGATACTGCCCATGTTTTTCTTGTTGATACAAAATCTACCGTGCTGGGGGGCATTCCTCCTTCTTCTATGGAACCTCCTCCAAGTAATGAGGCCATCCTTTTTAATTGGGGTGTGCTAACTAGACCTCGTCTTCCCTCTCACATTCCTTTCCAGATTACAGTATAGGTTTGTGGTCAGAACTTTCCTCAAACGTTGATAGATGAAGGTGCATCTGTTAGTATTTTGTCCTCTATTGCTTGGCAAGCTTTAGGTTGTCCTTGACTTGTGTCGGTTACGCAAAATATGTTAGCTTTTAATAGAAGAACCAATCAACCTTTAGGGACCCTTCCTCAGTTTCCTGTAACTTTGGGCGGGAAAACTGTCTTTATTGACGTTATGGTAGTCCAAGACCCCTTGAATTTCTCTTTACTCCTTGGGCAGGATTATGTCTATGCCATGAAAGCTATTGTGTCCACTCTTTTTTGTGTGATATTTTTCTCTCACGATGAAAGAATTTTGACTATTGATCAACTTTCATTCATCGGTCCTAATTGGATGACCTCCCTAAATGGTTATTATATGCAGACGGTATCGCCCCTGCCACAAGTCAATTATGTGGTGTTGTCTCCCATGCCTTCAGTTGTTGATGAAGACAAGCCTCTCATTGTAAGCTCAGTCTCTTATGACTTAGATCCGGTAGTTGACATGGTTATCTCTTCGGTAGGGCTACTGGAGCCTAATATCCTTACCCTTATCGTGGCCCTCGACATGTGTTCCTTCCAGAGTGTGTTTCTTCCGTCGAGTGAAGATCTCTTGGAGGAAATGACCGAGTTTTGTCCCTTGACATGGTGTCCTTCCGAAGAATTGTCCTCTTGGAATCCGTGATCTAGAAGAGAGATTTGAGCATAGGTTTTCTGATTTCAAGCTCATTAAAAAATGAAACCAGCCTTTGAGCATAGGTTTTCTGATTTCAATCTCATTAAAAAATGAAACCAACCTTTGAGCATGGTTTTCTGATTTCAAGCTCATTAAAAAATGAAACCAATTGAGGATAGTTTTCGCGTCTCTATAGCAACCTCATTAAAAAATGAAACAGATCTTACGAGCATGGTTCTCGTTTATGCGTCAAGATCATTAAAAAATGAAACAGTGGTTTGGGGATTATAACTAGATTCATGAGCATAGTTCTTCTCATATGTCAAGCTCGTTAGAAAATGAAACAACTCCCCCCTCTCCATTTGGGTCAAGTCCTACATATAGTATTTGAAGCTTCATTTCATTCTCCTTTACAGTTGGATGAAACAAATCTTGGGGAGTATTTTCTTCCAGCCTCTGGACTTCATGCTGAAGTTGAGCCGCTAGTTTCTTAAGCTGCGGGCTAAGTACCAACCATCCCTGTGTTATGCATCGGGAAGTTTGGGAAGTCCAAGCATAATTTTCTATGGTTCAATCTTGTGTAAAAAATGAAACCACCTACATGAAGCATAGTTTCCTCTAGTTCAAGCTTGTGTAAAAATGAAACCAGGTTTAAACATAGTTTTGTTTATTTTTTAAGCTTGTGAAAAATAAAATCTATTCCAAGCATAGTTTTGTTTTGTTTTAAAACTTGCGTAAAAATGAAAACAATCCTGAGCTTAGTATTTGTTCTTTCTCATGCTCGTAAATACATAAGAATAAGTTACCGAG
This sequence comes from Picea engelmannii, assembly GCA_009831015.1. Classification (NCBI taxonomy): domain Eukaryota; kingdom Viridiplantae; phylum Streptophyta; class Pinopsida; order Pinales; family Pinaceae; genus Picea; species Picea engelmannii. The sequence continues at coordinate 33,616 of ML843651.1, read as the reverse complement.
CTTAGTCTTTGTTCTTTCTCGTGCTCGTAAATACTGGAGAATGTAACCAAGTATACTTTTATCACTTTTTCAGACTCGTAAAGGTCATATGAAAAAGGAACCCCCTGGAGTTCCCTTTAAACTCTTTTCAAACTCTCTAAACATGAAAAGATTGTTGAGCGATCTTGTTCTTTTCACGCTCGTTAAAGTATTAGAAAGCGCGTATGCTAAGCGATAGTTTATCTCTTTTTCGGTCTCATCAGACTACTTTACGAAAATAGCATTTTGGAGTTTTCTTTAAGTGTTTTTCAGACTCTCTAAACATGAAAAACCCTTGAGTTTTCTTTCCTTAGACTCGTAAAACAAACATCAAAAGGCCCATATGGGACTGAACCACTCCTTCCACCTACTTTCGTAGATGATTGTGTAAAACCCCTAGATACTTGAGGAGTACGTCTGGGTTTTTGGGAGATATACCCAACATGATGGCCATCTTTCTAAACTTAGTGGTGTACTCTTGTACACTTTTCCCCTGCCTCTGCTTGAAGTAGTGCCACTAGATCCATTGGTCCTATACGTACCTGATAGGGTAGAATTGAGGCTTGATGAGGGTTTTGAATTCCTCCCACCTAATAACTGGTAGATCACCCTCCAACCTAAGTGTTTTCATATGGCTTTCCCACCAGGTTAAAGCATGGCCCTCTAACTTTAATCTAGCAAATGAAATCTTATGCTCTTCATCTATATGGTGAACGCTAAAATAAAATTCTAGTTGTTGCAACTAATGAGTCAGTTATAATGCATCGATCTCACCTTGGTATGGCCTTATGTCCACTTTCACTTCCATATTGAATAGGGAGTATGAAGGGTTCATTACACTTGAACTCGGTGTCTCTTTCTCGGATTCTTTCTTTGAATCCTTTTCTGAGTCTTCATGATCTATCGATTTCCCCTCCAATCCAATATATGAGTTAGAGTCTCCATCATCTGTGAACGGTTCGAGATTTTTTTCTAGAGCCATCATGAGGAGGTTTATATTATGACTATTGTTGAAAATTTGTGCTTACAACCATTCAAATATCTCTTTTGTTGTATCTCAAAGTTATTATGAACATACTCGTTTGCCATGCTAAGGTTTGTATGACTTCTCTTTAAGACAATCCCTATATCCGACAACTTCCCACAAATACCCAAAAGAAAAACCTACTCTGATACCAACATGATATGTAAACTATCATGGATATTCCACTGGAACAGTTTGTCACAACATATCTGATAAATAAAACTGAAATTTACACTATGAAGGTTCCTTTAGATTCCAGAATATTTAGTTATTGATTTTCTACTTATGTATGAAATATATAAAATGTGGAAAATAGAGAACAATAAAGTACAATCACACACCATCCAAAATATAACACAACGATTTTCTTTGGGAAACCCTTACGAGAGAAAACCCAACTAAAAGGTGAGTCTACTCTGCTCTCTTTTCTCTGGGATGGAAATAATGCAAGTACAAAGGATAAGTACTCTTTATGGATTTAACTGAGACCCGTGCTTTGTTAGGATGCTACAAAACATTAAGCCCCTCTGTTATTCTCTCTAATTTCCCACTCCCATTTTTTTTTCTCTATTATGGAACACAATACAATAACAAAGAATGGCACCCCTTCTCCTTTTAGTGGCCTGGTATTTAACATAGTCCTATAGCCATCTAGGGGTAGGTTTTTTACTTCCTTAACCCTCAATTTGTTAGAATATAATGGATGTGCTCGTTTTACCATTGACAATATTGCTATTGTCACTCAACCATAGGTCGAAGCCACCCTCCGAGCACCTTAACCTTGACACAGAATCACTCTGGAAGAAAACCCTAGGCTAGATAGCCAAACAAAGGGTAGCACACCTTTCCCCAAGGATAGCGCATCAATAAGAGATGATCAGATAGTCCAAACCCTAACCAAGAGATAGTCCAAGCCAAACGTGATCTACTAGATGCAGCAGCTGCAATGGAAACTCTCATCCAAACCTGTGCACAAAACTGGGCACTGCAGTGCACACAAGTGTTGCTCTGCAATTCTGAGACTGCCTACCAGAATGAAGACTGGCCTCTTGTATTTATAGTAATTCTGGCTAACTGCATGGGCCAACTTCTCATTCTAGGTATCTATCTGTTCAGTATATTTTATTTCTTCTGGCCGACTTTTTCTCTTGGAGGCTAATAACCTAATACAAGTTATCCTCTTGAGCCGACATGTCTTATAGGGTTATTAGCCAACTCATTAGGGTTTCTTCTTGCTTTTCGAAATATTCGATTCTCACCAAGTTTACAGGTGGAGGTAAATACCTCCCGCAGCTACCATAATATCAACACTCCCTCCTAGCTAGGGAGGTATTACAAGTAATGGTCTTGAGCATGAACATACCATTCACCCGATAGCATCAACATAGTTGTATAGACGATCTCATGACTAGATCATGAGCACCATCATCACCATCAGTGTCATCAACTGTATCATCTCTCGAAACCATACTGCATTTGACTAATTAGACATGATGTTGGATAAGTTACTCACACTACAGAGTGATATAAGAGACATTCTTCTAATCTGGACATATGTCCTAGAAGAGTAAATGTTCTGAACCATTTTCTGTCTGGGAAATCTCTGTCCTTTGATTATCCATCTAGCTGATAATCATTTCCAAAATTGTTGATAGTCTTCAAGGCAATCAGAACAAAATAGAACACAAGTGTGTTTGTCCATAGTAGTACATAACTACAATCCAGTAGTACTCTACCACACCACGTAGAAAACAAGTACTTGATCAATAATGTATAGTCACAAACAATGGAACACATCCACCACAGTAGTATACATCTATTTTCATACAGTCTTCGTAACAATCATCTGATATCAACCTTAACAGAAACAATGTTATGATATAAACTGAATCATCTAAGCCATTCTTCCACTCACATCTGTGAGATCTTGGAAGAGTATCTGCCCTCAAAAGGTAAGACATCAATGATGAGTTATCTGGACTATTCTTCTCAAGCAAGGAAGAATAATTGTCCTGATTTTTGAGCCTGGACCAGTCCCCACCCTGGGCCATTCCTTCGACACTAAACAAAGTGTAGCCTAGAGAGAATGATTCTGCCCTAAGGAATGTCTATCACTGATTGTTGAACCTGGACCATTCCCCACCCTAGGCCATTCCTCCGGCACTAAAAAAAGTGCAACCTAGAGAGAATGAATATTCCCTAAGGAATGACTATCCGGACCATTTTCCATGTTAACCACAAGAGGAAATGATTGTCCTGCACCAACCTCCAAAACGAACCATTCCTCATGTTAACCACAATGAGAAATCGTTTTCTGGTGAGGCAGGCCAATATTCTTGAGTAACCCTCAAGAAGAGAGACTTCCCTAGACCACTTCCCATGTTAATCACAATGGGAAGTCACTTTCTATGGTACATCAACAATCTGGACCATTTTCCGAACTAGAAAATGTATGTCCGTCATAAATCTCAATCCAATTTCCGAACTGGAAAGTATCTTCTCATCCTGGACCATTTTTCGAACTGAAAAATGATTGTCCATCAATCAATAATACATTAGTGCTCCCTCCCAACCTGGGAGTCATATCTTCCTTTTTCAATAAGAAAGTTGTCTCCATGAGCTCCAGCTTGAGTACGCAAACTCTTTCATCTTGGACAGAAGTTTTACCAAAATGTTTGCTTATTTGCTCATCTATGGAGATATGTATTGGAGAACCACTTTCTCCTTTCTAGACTTCATCACGGATAATGTAATGCTTGATTTCAAATGTACTTCGGTCTGGAGCACTGGTTTTCTCTGAAGGCTTCATGTAGCTCTGATCAATAAAGTGTATCATTGTTGGAAAAATGGAACATATCCATGTGGAACTTCTTCTGTCATCATGAGATTTGATCTTATGAGTAATCATCTTGATACAATATCTCTGTTATAGAAAATCTTCACCGCCGTTTTGCTATGCACTGGAGGTTCTCCACCAAGTTATCATCTTCCATCTGCATACAAGGGTCTCTTTCTGGTATGCCTCACAGTCTTGAGGTTGCTATTCATACGCTCTTTGTTCAATTTCTCTGGAGAACAGTCTTAGCATTCATCTGATGTAGAACTTCAACCCATGGATGTTGCAAATGATATAATGACTCATGTAGAGGTATGTCTGGTTTGTTGGAACAAGTAATCATCATAGTCTTCTCCCTCCGTCTGGGAGAACCTATAGTTATGGATCTTGCAATGCTTGCATATCACAACTTTCAGCTCCTCTGCTTGGTTTCTTTTATTAAGTTCATATCAGGTTGGTAATCTTATGATTCTTAATACAATCACTCATTGTTCCAGTTTCTCTTTCTTTCCTGGAATCTTCACGTTCTTCCTAATGCTTTTCTTTAGCTCTAGGGTCCATGGAGTTACTTATAGATTCCATGCCCTAAAGATTCCACTTCTTCCTTTCATTATAAAATCATGGACGTGGATGGAAAACCAAGGATATTTTAAGGCTTCTCTTTGAAGAATACTTCTTCTAAGGTTGAACTAAACACGTATTGTCTTTCATGGTTGCTACCGTGGATATATCCTTCATCTTCTTCAGTGGATCATAGGATTAGCTCCCTCCTAATCCTTGCTTCATGTATGAGTGCATATAATCGGCTCCTTCTGTCTAATAGAGTCCACGCTTTCGTCTGCATCCTTATTTTCTTCTACAATATATAATCATCTCCCTTCATCTAACAGAGTCCCCGCTTTCATCTTATTGTCTTCTGCAAAATGTCATAAGTCTTTCTCCAATTTCCTCTTGATTGTTGACTTCTTTCTGTCTTTTCTTCTTCTAAGTCTCTTCATGATTGATTTTGATTTCGACTTATCTTGTAATAGCTTCCACATGATTTGTATGATCTAACTTGTATAATGATAGAAATCCTTATCTTGTTGTTTTTCCATAGGTATGGTTCTTCTTGGAACACATTATCTTCCAAGAAATAGATATACAAGATATGTACAGAGACGATGGAAACAAGATATGTACAAGAACTAAGAAGAGTATTGTTACCTTCAGAAGAAGAAGTCTCTTTCATCCTGCTTGGACTTCTTTGTAGGTTCCTTTTCTTTGGCAACTGATGCTTCGTGTTTCTCTGTCCTTTTCTTTAGCTCGGGACAATGATTCTTGTAGTGACCATACTTTCAACAGTTGAAGCATTGTATTTCTAAAATATCTTTCTCTTGATTTGGCTTCCTCCTTGAACCAAACTTCCTTTTGTTCCTGAAATCCTTGAATTTTGTTGTGAGGGCTTGATCATCTACTTCTTTTAAGGTTTCTCTTTTGCACTGATCCTGGATTCTTCTTGAGCATAGCAAGTCCAAAGTTCTTCAAATGTAGGATACTCCTTCCTTGTGTTCATGCTTGCAGAAAATGCATCCCACATCTTGGGAAGACCATTGAGTACTATGTTTACCAATTCCTTCTCTGAAATGATCTCTTCAATATCTTGTAGTTGGTCTCTTAACTAAGAGATTCTCACAAGGTATGATGTTATGTTGTCATCATCATTCATCTTCATGTCATGGAGCTCATTCTTCAGACTCATTACTTGTCCAATGTTTCTGACTTAGAAGAGGTTTGTTAGGGCATCGTACATCTTCTTCGATGAGTCAAGATGGGAGATGTAGGGTATCAAGTGGTATTTTATAGAGTCCACTATGATACTCATGGAATTGATGTCACCATCTTTGAACTTCTTCATAACTACAACGTTCTATGGTTCCTTCTCTTTTCCTTCTTCAAACTTTGGTTCCACGATCTTTCCTTTCACGATATCTAGCACTTTATTCTTGGAAAGGATGAGTTTGATCCTTGTCTTCCACACTCTGAAGTTAGAAGCTCCATCTAACTTGTTCTCTAACTTCATAGAGTAAGTCATGGCTGCTTTAACTTGGTCAACCCTAGATTTGACCAGAAACTCAAACTTGACATCTTGGCTTGCTAAGAGTATTAGGAGATGTGCTAGTCTAGGGTGCACTGATCTGTCAGGAAATTAGGTCAATCCCTTCACTTAAGGTGCCTCAACGAGAGGATTAGGGTTTCTGCAACTGCACTTGCTAGTAACCCTAGTGGTAGTGCTATGGTGATTGTTCCTGCTAGAAACCCTAGTGATAGTTCTTCAATGAGCTCAATATCCTTACGACTATGTTTCCTTCCAGTGATTATATTGAATGAAGGAGGTGTGGGCCCATAACCTGTTAGAATATAATGGATGTGCTCGTTTTACCATTGACAATATCGCTATTGTCACCCAACCATAGGCCGAAGCCACCCTCCGATCACCTTAACCTTGAAAGAGAATCACTCCGGAAGCAAACCCTAGTCTAGATAGCCAAACAAAGGGTAGCACACCTTTCCCCAAGGATAGCACATCAACAAGAGATGATCAGATAGTCCAAACCCTAACCAAGAGATAGTCCAAGCCAAACGTGATCTGCTAGCTGCAGGAACTACAATGGCAGCTCTCCTCCAAACCTGCACACAAAATTGGGCACTGCAGTGTGCACAAGTGCTGCTCTACAATTCTGAGACTGTCTGCCAGTTTGAAGACCGACCTCCAGTATTTATAGTAATTATGGCTAACTACCTGGGTCGACTTCTCATTCTGGGTATCTGTCTGTTCATTATATTTTATTTCTTCTGGACGACTTCTTCTCTTGGAGGCTAATAACCTAATACAAGTTATCCTCTTGAGCCGACATGTCTTCTAGGGTTATTAGCCAACTCATTAGGGTTTCTTATTGCTTCTCGGAATATTCTATTCTCGTCAGGTTTACACGTGGAGGTAAATACCTCCCACAGCTACCATAATATCAACACAATTGTGGTAGGGTTTTGAACATTCTAGAATCTTCTTGAAATTCCTCACATGACTATCCCCATATGCATGAGAAACGAGTGTCGACGTGGCATCGTCTCGTACCATGGTGGTCAACATGATAGGTCAACTTGTGGGAGGCATAACTTTTGCATACGAACTTCGATTGACGCGTGGTCTGCACCGTTGGAAAAGTATCATAGTGTAGAACACCCTCAATGGAGTGGGCATAAGTTTCAAACACCAAAATCCTAAAAAATGTCATTTAATGCCTCAAAATGGCTCCGAAAGGTTCCAGAACCCAATTTTCCAAACTGGGACCTACCACAAAAATGGCCTTGCAAGTTGATTCCTCTAATTTTTTCCATTTTAAAAGGATCGAGATAGATGAAAAAAAATATAATGATCCAATATGGATCATTGAGGGGGAAACCTCCAACTGAGCAGATCTCAATTACAAAATAATTCTCAAGACAACTTTCCCATGCCTTTTACTCCTATTTATATTATTTCTATCTTCTAAAGAACATTTTAGAGGAATATCTTTCTAAAAGCAAAAACTTCTATTAAGTCTTCTTACATTAGACGTGTTCACATTATTACATAGGCCCTATTTAGTAATGTCGACCTTTATTACATAGAAAACATCTTATTCTACGTACGTGAGGGGTTAGGGAGGTTAGTTCCCTAACACGTATGTATATATAACGATCTAATATGCCGGTATATATATACTACCGACATAATATTTTGGTATAGTTTATGTATTGATATAGTACTAATATAGTTGGTATTTATGCTAGTGTATATGCTGACAATGTAAGTATATTGTATATGGAGTATAAAGTATTATATACACCAACATATTGTGTTTGTGTATGTGTGTGTGTATTATGTCTGTGGTATAAATACCGACATATTATATTGGTATATATGTAAGTATATTGTATGTGCGGTATAAAGTAGTAGATATACCAACACATTATGCTGGTATGTATACTAGTATATATGTAGACACTAGTATATATATATATATATATATATATATATATATATATATATATATATATATATATCAA
>ML843651.1:14434-25640 GCA_009831015.1 Picea engelmannii | reverse complement strand
CTAATATGTTGGTATGTATATTAGTACATATACTAACATAATATGTCGGTATATATATTAGTACATATACCAACATAATATGTCGGTATATATATTAGTATATATACCGACATATCATGTCGGTATATATACTGACATATTATGTTAGTATATATACTAGTTGCACCGAGAGTAGCAAGGTGCTCTACAACCCAATATGGGGGAGATTTTGAGGCATTAGTGCGACGAGGCGTTATGTGATCCGCCTAAATAATAAAAAAATAAAGTCTACTTAATTAATACAAATAAAGTCAGTTTAATTAAAAAACAACAATAATAAAAAATAAAATGAAATAATAAATAAAGTCATCTTAATTAAAAAAAACAATAAAATGAAATAATAATTAAAAAAATATACGTTAATAAATTGGATCCCTCTTGGTGCTTGATACATCTGTGTTTAACATGGATCTATGTTGGTATATATGTCGATATATAGAATACTATATAGACTAATAGTACACTCATATAAAGACGGGTATATACATTAGTATACTGACATATGGCTATACATCAATCCTGGAATCCTAGAGAAAACCATGACACATAGATGGCTATGCATCAATCCATTGAAGATGACCCTTGTTTGTTAGATACATGAGATATATTTACATCCAACCTACTTGAGGATTATGAGAAACTCTTAAATCAAGTTCAAAGACATACAAAGTGCATCGAGAAAGCATGTCCCCATAGAAAATGGGCTACCCTTGAATGCATGTATAAATTCCCTTGGAAGGTACAAATGGAGTCATCAATCTACATTGATGAAATAGGCCAAAAGACATGTCACCCGTCATGCAATGATGAGCACCTAAACATCCATAGTCCTAAGATACTCCAAACATGGTGAGGAAATGTAGATTTCTAACTAGTCCTCTCTTGTTATGCATTTTTTAAATACATTACGAGATATGCTTCCAAAGCAGAGGGGAGATCAAAGACCTACCACCATATGTTGACCAAAATTGCAGCTACATCACATCCAGATAACCTTGTCTCAAATGCCTATCGACGTTTTCACTTAGAAGTGATTGTAGATTGAGAGATAAGTTCCCAAGAAACTTGCCAAATGCTCCAAAAGTTGCCCCTTGTCACATGCAACTGCACCTTCACCAAACTAAATGTTGTCCATCAAATATTTCACCAAGTCTCTCATGACATGTCTAACTGCTTATCTGGATCCAATTTCATTGATGCATATTTGATCTGTCCTATTTTGTTGGAACCTATATCTTTGATTGACCTCGCAAAAAATTGGACATATAACCAAGCAAAATATATCTTTGATTGAACCCTTTTAACTACAATACCAAACAAAGATTGCAATACTTTTGTTGATTTTTGTTGGAGTGGGCTACCTTTACAATAACCCTTTTATTCCTTCTCTGAAGACACGATCTTTAAAAAGAAGACATTTTGGCTAATTCGAAGAGCATAAAAAATGACTACCATGCATGGCATGCTGATCTCATCCCTATGCCCACTCCCAATGAGAAAACATATGAAGATGAGGATATCCATATTAACATAAAACCAAACATGGATATGAATGAATAACAAGCTTTATTGAGATTGGCCCCTACAAGGAATATCAAATTTACCTCTCTTGATATGTTGGGACTCCGAGTACTTGACATTTACCACCCATGGGATCAACTAAAAGCATCAAAATATACATTGGAAACTACACCAAAATTCATCCACTAAAATCACAGGAATGGGGAAGTCATACATGAGCTCAATCCCCTATGTCCTTTCATAAATACATCGTCTACAAATCAACAATGTGCATTCAACATAATCCTACAACACTTACAAGCAAGAGAACCAAAATATCCATTGAAGATGATCATCCAAGTCACTACATGCATATGGAAATCCTACCTTATTATTTGCATCAAAGAAGCACTATTATCTCAAGCAATGTTTGGCCATAGCCCGATATTGCTTCTTGCCCTCATTGAAGTTGGAACTTTTAACATACATGTAGGGATTATGATTCGTATAAGGGACATGAAACCTTTACATGATTAGTCCCTTACAATGTTCCAAGAAGAGATTAAACATATTCAATACATTCTAATTGATGATATGAGCTTCATAGGATCTAGACTTTTTTTTCTTCAGATTAAGAGTCATTTGTGTGAGGCATTTCTAGAAAGAAACCACTACTCATTCATTTATCACTCAATAATTATTGTAGGAGGCTTGGGCCAATTTCCGCCAGTAATGGAAAAACCTCTTTATGCAAGAACAACTCCAAGGATGGGTTTATGGACAACCTTTATCATTGCAATCAATTTGGAAACAATCTTTCGACAATGATGCATTTATGGCACCTAAGCCCGATTCTTCTAGTTGTTGACCAACATTCACATTGCTACACCAACAATAGATGATTAGAACCTACTTTACTCTAAGACTAACATATTCGTATCCATTGAAGAGCATCAAAGGTTTGACACTTCAATCCACCTCTTCGCAACAAACATTCTTGTGGACAAACATAACAAGTTCATGCTCCAATTCTTGAATATGCCAATCGCATGAAGTGCTGCAAAATTAATTAGTGGTTCAGAAGCACAACAACAAGATGATGACCAACTGTAAAAACATGTATAGCTATGTATAGGCCAACGGGTTATGTTATCTTGCAATTTATGGGTCTAGGCAGGATTAGTCAATGACGCTCTCGAATTAGTCATGCAAATCATATATGCACCAAGAAGTAACTCTCCAAATTAACCACCATATGTTGTTGTGTCATTTGATAAATACATTGGTGCTTCATGAGACCAAACCCAAAGCATGTACCAATTCCACCATACAACAAAGTAACAAGAAACAAACCCCCTTTAAGATGGCTTGGGAATTGACTATACACAAATATCAAGGAATGACCTTAACAATGTCTAGCATTGATATTGGTAACACTAAATGTCAAGGTTTTTCCTTCAAGACAATGTCACACACTACGACTATAGAAGGAATGTGAATAACACCACCATTCTCCTTCGATTGTATGAAAATATGAATCATATTACTTATGTCTCATTACAATAAAAGAGAGGCACAATTATGTTTTTTGTCGCTTTCATAATTACAACATTCAATCTCACTCCCTACCCTATCCCAACCATTTTCCATTGTCATAAAGGATGACACAAAATTTATAAATTCTTCTATGTTGTAATCATACTTCTATACATAGAATGTTTGACTTGGTCCATTCTCATATATTCAGTAGTACATAGTGATACTAATAACAGTTTCTATGTCAAATACTTGTTAACAAATAACTATCAATCATACTTTCACCTAAACAATTTGCACATGTTCATTATTCCTTTTCTCGTTTATGAATGCAAATGATTGATATGCCATTATAATGTTGCTCATGAAATATTATGCTTATAAAAAAATTGTTTTATAATGTTCTCTTTGATGTTGCCTTTTCTGTGCTTTGGAGGTATGTTAGTATATATACTTACATAATATGTTGGTATGTATACTACTATATATCTTGACACTAATATATATACCGACATAATATGTCAATATGTATACTAGTATATATGTTGACACTAGTATATATATCAACATATATATATGTGTGTGTGTGTGTGTGTGTGTGTGTGTGTTGGTATATATACTACTTTATACTACATATATAATACACTTACATTCTCAACATATACACTAGCATATATACCAACTATGTTAGTACTATCTCAATACATAAGCTAATGTATATATCGACATTCATAATAGTATACTTGTACACACAGACACACTAGTGTAAACGTATATATTAATATACATACCAACATATATTTCAAAATATATGTTGGTATACTAGTACATATATCTTGACACTTGTATATACCAATGCATTATGTCGGTATATATACTAGTATATTTACCGATATATATATATATATATATATATATATATACCAACCTAATATGTTGGTATATATACTAGTATATATACTAGTATATATACCGATGTATTATGTCGATATATATATGAGTGTCAACACATATACTAGTATACATATCGACATATTAGGTTGGTATATATACTAGTGTCAACATATATATTAGTATACATACCAATATATTATGTTTGTATAGTTTATGTACTGAGTTAATACTAATATTGTTAGTATCTATGCTAGTGTATATGCTAACAATGTAAGTATATTGTATATGCAATATAAAGTAGTATATATATCGACATATTGTGTCTGTATATATACAAGAGTGTCAACATATGTACTTGTATATATATTGATATATCATGTTGGTATATATATATATATATATATATAAGTTGTTGTGTATACTAGAATATATGTTGACATTAGTATATATACCAACATATTATGTATATATGGAAAACATATATTTTGATATGTATGTCAGTATGTATACTAATATATATGTTGACACTAGTATATATACTGACATAATGCATACTAGTATATATTATGTCAATACATATACCACTATACATACCAACATATATATCAAAATATATATACTATGGTATATACTGATATATATGTCGATATATATATCGATATAATCTCTCTCTCTCTCTCCACATACACACAGACTAGTATACATACATATATACTAGAGTGTCACCATATACACTAGTATACTATACTACTAGTATATATAGTATTCTATATATTATATACTAGTATTCTATATATTGACATACTTATATGTTGGTATATATACTACTTTATACTACACAAACATATATATTAACACATATAATATATCTGCATTGTCAGTTTATACGCTAGTATATATACCAACTATGTCAATGCTATCTTAATACATAAACTAATATATATACTGGCATAATTTGTCAGTATATATATGATACTAGTATACTAAACTGGATATATATATTATAATACTATACTATGTGACAAAGTTTCAACAAAAGACATCCAAAGGATACAATGTGAAATACTTACCCTCTTGGTCCTAAATTATTGACCACTCTTGTAGTGAACAATCACAAATTCTATTTTTTAGTAAATAAAAATGATAAATCCAACATTTAAAAATTGAAATGATCATCCCTAACCCCCAATGGCTACTTATTTGGATTCAAATTTCAACCAAAACAAAAATCATAGAACAATATTACAAATATGGACAATTCACAATTATAATTAGAGATTACAATTTCAACAATAAAAAATTACATTATAAAATCTTAACAAATTTCAAGTTGATTATAATTTTAAATATCCGAACATTTCAACAATTTAAAAATACATTTTCAAGAACTAGAAATTGTAATTTCAACAATTTTAATAACTGGTTATTGCAATTAAATGTAATTTCAACAAACAACAATTGCACTTCAATGATTAAAAATTATAATTTCAACGATCCAAAAATCAATATACATATTAAAATTGCAATTTGGTGCTCTTAGATAACAAATCTTAATTAAATAGTCACAAATCTATTCAAGTAAGACCATCTTTCCCCTTGGTTCACATTAATAGTTTACAACCAAGAATGAGTATGGGATGGAAGATCCTTTCTATGTATTCTATCTAAAAATTCAACTCAACTCACACTAGAGTTGCGTAGAGGCTCGCATTAAGCAAAATCCATTTTCTTGGAACCATACTAATGGGAGTTATATTAATTAAGCTTCTTAACCAAAAGCTAGTATGCAATCCAGAGGGGGAATGATGGTTAGGAACTTGTGTTTCCTCTTCGGAGGTCATAGGTTCAAATCCAGAGGGAGGTAGGGCATGTACACCTCTGTAGACTCTAGCAGTCAAATTGTTGCACAGAGGGGGTCCCTTGTCCCACAAACAAGGGGGTCTCATACACCAATTTGGTGTTTGGCTTGGCCATGACCTTAAAAATTAGATTATAATTATGATTGGATTCTCCTGGTAGAACTATCGATGTGGCTTGAAAAATAATCCAAATCTATGGTTAAATTGAAAAGTAATATAAGTGGTTACACATATGCATCATTTAACTAAATAATGGGGGACACTCTACATTTGAACTATAGCTCCATACAACACTAGAATAAAAAATGGGTTGAACATCTATTTATGTTCTTTTATTATGTCATATTAATTTGATTCAACCCAAGAGATAGAGCCCTATTATAATAAGTTGTTTTGATAACATTTACTAAATGACCACAAGGAGCATTTATATTTCCTCTTTACTATATTTTCAATTTGATACAAATATTCACCCAGATATGGTGACAAGGAGGCATATCACGTCAATCGATGCACCTTGGGACCTTCCCCCACATGATGCCCCGATGGCCTCCCATGTCAACCTTGACCCTCATCCTCCGTCACCTCTGCTTGATGATTAAACCACAAAATTTATTGCATGCATAGTGGGCATACTTACCTCATGCGACTCTCATTTGCTATATCCTTGGTTGGCTCCTCTGGAATCCTTTGCACTCAATGCTCATTATGGCACTGCACGGAACCAACTTGTCTTTCCCTCGATCACAATCCTCTCCAGTTTGTTATTCTCATCCCCCTAATGTTTCACTCTAGCTTGTTTCTTGCTTGTCATTTTCTCACCTCCTTTGTCACCTATCCTCGCCCCTTACTCTGCAGACTACCACCTTTCTTGTTGCTCTCCATCCCCTCATTGCTACCATCCTCTTACCTTCACATCACCCTCACCCTTAGAGTTATACCATGCCTTTTGATACTCAATTCCAGCATGCGCGCAGTCAAAAAGGACACTCCTCGACTCATCACACTCAAACTGTTGTTGAACATGTGACAAAGGTTTGTGAGGCTCATACACTATTCGAGATACACATTGAATTGGAAACGATGAAAGGAGATGCTCGAGTCATGCAACATTTCATAGACAATGAAGCTATGGACACAAATATTGGCTCATGGGTTCCTGACTCGAGCTCATATAAGGTCAGAGCCACCCTTTACTCGAAGATGGTGGACTTGTATTGGATTCTCAAGACTTTCATTGGCAAAGTCCTTGTTGAGAGGAACAATGCCCACCAAGAGATACTCCTTCAGTTGGATGGCGTCCAAATGCAACTCAGGGTAATGGACTGAAAGATAAATATCCTCGCAGACAAATTTGTCGGATTGGACTTCGCCAACTTGGATCTCCCCCAACCACAGGGACCTGCTTTTGCAGAGAACACTGGTATGCCAACTTGATTTCTCATTCTCTTTGTGTTATTTTTTTTTGTCTGTCAGTTTTAGGGGTATGGAGGCGTTTGTCCCACCTCTTGTTAGTTTTCATGCTAAAACTATATATACTCTTGGCTTGTATGGCACTAGCTATGTTTTTAGACTATGCAATTTACTCTTTTTTTTGCTTTTAAGTTCGAACAAGAGGGCAACACAAACTGCTATTTTGTTGCTAGTCTGGTTTCCCCAGTGGCAAGCCAACAATGATTTTTTGTAAATTTTGTCTTTTACAATAATATAATGATACATGGATAGCTTACAAAAAAATAAATTGATACAAATCTTAGCATTTGATAAGTCTAGTCTTCATATCATTTCTTTCAAGTATCAATTCTAAATGATCCAAACGGATCCAAAAAGGCCTAAAGTTCAAAGTTCTTGGATTCAGATGAAACTAGTGCCATCGCGCAGGGCTCGTCGTGCTGATTTCGACAATATATTCTTTTTCGAAAATAGACCCCGTATGGCGAAGTTATTGCGATCTGGAATTTTTCCCAAACAAGCAAAAAGTTCAAAGTCAACAGTTAGTAGTCTGTATTGCTGACGTCAACAATACGTCAACATGACAGGGAATATGATGTCAGCATGATGTTAGCAAGATGATGTGGCATTAATGAAGGCTGACACATGGCATACATTTGTGGCGTTTTAAACCCACCCGATTGAGTTTCCACGGTACAAATTCAACACGTGCACTGTACGGATGCTGACGTGGTCGTATGTACGATGACATGGAAGCTGCATATGTGGACATACAAAAGACACATGGAAAAATCATATGAGGACATGTGGCAGTGACGTGGCCATACGATCCTGAATTGGAGGACATGTGGCTTCCTCTGAGCGTGACACATGGCAGGGGCACTAACTGTGCAGCTGATTGGACCGCTGACTAGACAGGGTGACTATGCACTGAATGTGTATGGGGCCAATCTAGAGGCGACATGTGGCCCAATCATAGGGCACCACGTGGCACCTCAGATCAGACCAATAAGGCCTGGTCAAAATTTGTTTGGCCTCCGCGAGATTCAAACGTGTGACCTACGAACCAGGTAACAAACTACACACAACACACTAACCAACTTAGCAGAGGGGCGGGTCTTGTTAGGCATGCCTTTCGTTTTCCTTTTGTTATTCTATGTGCAAGATTTGGGGGGATAAGCACCTGGTCGGAAGGGCTAGCCCGTCGACCAAGGCACTGGACCAAGGCACTAGAAGTAAATTGTTTCATATAAGGGCCATTATGAAACATACCAAGATCGACACATTGATAGATAACGGATCTCAATCTAACCTAATTTCAGAAGAAGTGGTTAAGAAATTGGGGTTAAAAACTAAGATGCATCACAAACCCTATTCACTAAATTGGACAAGCAAAGATCACAAATTGCCCATAACAAAGCAATGTATAATAAAATTTGCAATTACATCTAAAGTTTGTGGATGAAGTAATATGTGATGTGGTGCCACTAGAAGCATGTGGAATGGTCTTAGGAAGCCCTTATTTATATGATTGCAAAACAATCTTCTTCAGGGAACATAATCAATATCACTTATTTAAGAAGGGAACTGAATATGTTGTACATGCTCATCATATTAAAGAAAATCAATCTCTTGTCACAATGGAATAGTTAAGGAAGGTAGCTTATTCAAGCAAAAATGTCACACCTAAATTGGATGATCTTAAGAATGAACATGAGATGGTTGTAGGATGTGAGTTCAATCATACTTTGCTACAAGATAAGTTAATGTCGTGCAAGCTCGTCAAACATATTGGTTCATTTTCAGTCATATTTCTAATATTATCACGGCTATTTTTTTCTACATGGATGGTAATGGATTCAGTAAGATGTGGACAAGTTCAAATGGATAACAATATGATTTCAGTTGTCATGGTTATTATGCAATTGATTGTGATGTGACAGGTGCACATGACATAGTTTAAAGACAAAAGACAAGTGGGGAGGCCTATCCTGCACTTGATGTCTGATTAATATCCTTTTGGAGGACCAAAAGGTCTTAGTGGGGAGGTGTTATCCAAATGGATCCAAAAAGGCCTAAGATTCAAAGTTCTCGGATTCAGACGAAACCAACGCCATCGCGTAGGGCTCGTCGTGCCGATTCCAACACTATATTCTTTTTTAAAAATGGACTCCGTATGGTGAAGTTATTGCGATCTTAAATTTTTCCCAAACATGCAAAACAATCAACAATTCGTATTGCGAACGTTAGTAGTACGCCAGCATGACAGAGAAGATGACATCAACATGATGTCATGATGACATCAACAAGCTAACGTGGCAGCACCAAAGGCTGACACGTGGCATACATTTTTGGCGTTTTTAGGGCTAAGTTGGCAAAGTATAGATTCAACACGTGCACTGTACTGACGTTGATGTGGCAACTGCATATGTGGACACATGGTTGTACAAAAGACACATGGTAGTGACATGGTCGTACGGTCCTGAGTTGGCGGACATGTGGGTTCCTCCAGGCGTGACATGTGGCAGGGGTGCTGACTGTGTAGCTGATTAGACTGCTGACTAGATAGGGTGATAGTGCGTTGACTGTGTGTACGAGGCCAATCCAGAGGCGACACGTGGCCCAATCACAGGGCACCACGTGGCACCCCGAATCAGGCCAATAAGGCATGGTCAAATTTTTTTTGGCCTCCACGAGATTAAAACGCATGACCTCCGGACCAGGCAACGAACTACACACAACGCGCTAATCAACTTGGCGGAGGGGCAGGTCTTGTTAGGCATGCCTTTTGTTTTCCTTTTGTTATGATATGCACGAGATTTGGGGGGATAAGCGCCCGGTTGGCAAGGCTAGCCTGCCAACCAAGGCACTAGACCAAAGGCCAGAGATCAAGCCTAACCATTTAGAACCTAGCCACATGGACCTTCATACGACCTGGGATCCAGGGAAAAAGGGTTATTGTTTAACACCTGTCATACCAGTGCTCGACCACATGGCATGCCACGCGACTAGGGCCTGGAGAAAAGGGGCGCGCCCAACATTTTTCCAATTGTGGGTTTTTAACTTTATAATTATATTTTTTTAATGATATTTGGTCTGATATTAATGGATTTTTGCCCAGTTTTGAGGGATTCTGAGCCCTTTTTTAGGCCATATTTTGGGAGGAAGTTGGGATGTGACCCCCAACTAGAAATCTATATAAACAAGGTGTTTTTGACAACCATGAGAGGTTTAGATACAACAAAATGATGAAGAATTTATGAAGTTCAAACCATTTTTATGCAGGGAAGCCATTGATGAAGCGAACTTTGGAGGCCATTTCCGGGAGCTACGCTCAACCTTTTTCAGTGTCGTCAATTGTGTTGGATTCTTGAGGTCGAGCAGAACACAACAAGACTAGTTTGTAATCCAATTGATGTACTTTTTATGTACTTTTGAAGCATGAAATATTAATAAAAAAGCCTCCCCCACTTAGACAAAGGCCCAGAGATGTAGGGAACTTTGCCAAACTCTGTTAACAATATTTGGCGTTGTGGTATTGTTTTTGTTAATGTTCATTTTCTGTTCTTCATTCGGTATGATGACTGCCACATTATTTCATTAAATCTTCTTCTTCTCTTCAATTTTTAAATGGTAAATCAACTCATGAAAAATACTTAACCAAGTCTTTAAAAAATCATTTTCGGATCACTAAATGACTACGTCAAATTGAACCTATAACCTATGTCCTATCTATTTGTAGCATACCTTGTAGCATGCCTTATGAATATGATTGAACTAATTGAACTCATCTTTAGGACTTCAAACCTATTAGTACCAATGATTATATATATATATATATATATATATATATATATATATATATATATATATATATATATATATATATATATATATATATATATATATATATATATATATATATA
>ML843651.1:0-14336 GCA_009831015.1 Picea engelmannii | reverse complement strand
ATAATGTTTATTTTATTAAATTTTAAATTTGTGTATTTATAATATTATATATTCACATGTATGCAATTTTATATAAAAAATAAAAAATGTTAATATAATATTATAAAATATTAAATTAATTATTTGATTTTATGTTTATGTATAAATAATTATGATGATAAAATAAATACATAAATATTCACATGTGTATAAAATTATAACATTTATAATAATAATAATAATCTATTTTTAAGAATACTACCAAACTACATATTAAATCAAATTGATGTATGAGATATAATTATATTTTTATATAATTATGATATTAATATTTACATGAATTTTTTTTATTTATAACATGTATAAAATACTAATTTAAATTCTAAATTATCATATCATAGTTTAATTAACCAACTTTTTATACATAAGATAGAAAATCACAAACCATAATTTGAAAGTAAAAAATACAATTTTTTTCAAAATTCAATTTAATTAGGAAGTTCAAAAAAATAATTTTTTTCCAAAATTCAATTTAATTAAGAAGTTAAAAAAAAAAACATTTTTTTTCAAAATTCAATTTAATTTAAAATTAGATAAATTTTAAGTATAAATTTCAAATTTGTTAACTTGAATATTAGTATCGTATACAGGCGGTAGGATTTGCTTGCCACTTACACATTCGGTGTATGTCTTAGCATCTTATCTTTTATTTGCTAACATGCTATGTAACATTGCTTTGAAGCTTAGTTTGATACATTCTCAAGTCACTTGATGTTAAAAATGACAAAATGAGAGCCTTATGAGATGAATTTAAGGGATGAATCTAAAAGAACGAAAATCCAACGGGTGATAAATTTAGATATTGAAATTACATATCGTATTCATATTTGTAAAATAAAATAAAATAAGGCAACGCAACACAAGATATTCAAATATATAACTTGTAGATTTAAAAAGTGACGCTATGTCTATGATGTTAACATTAGATTAATTTTGTTTCAATGTCAGTTTTCACAAGCCTTGGCCTTGCTTTATAATTGTGCTTGGATATGAACCTTTGGGCTTGGCATGGAGCAAAGTTAAGGGATGAATTTAAAAGAAGGAAAATTTAACCTGTGATAAATTTAGATATTGAAATTACATATAGTATTTATATTTGTAAAATAAAATAAAACAAGAGATGTATGGTAGTTTAGTGTCTGCTAAGTAAATTTGAAAATGAAGATGATAGTTAATATCCTATAATTATTCATGATGATTACTTTGAAACATGAATAATATGCTAACAAATAAATCAACTTCTTAATAGAATTCGACATAGATTCACAAGGGATGAAGAAAGCCTTAGCTCCGTGATGACACATAGTTTATAGATTTTTCATAACTGGTACTAAACAAAATATCTTACCATTATTTTACTTTAATGTAGCTGCCATATAGTTAAACTAAACAAGCCAAATACAAATCTTATTTAAAAAATAAATATTTCACATTATCATCATAATCATATTATAAAATATAATACACATTTTAATATATATATATATATATATATATATATATAATATATATTTTAATATATATAAATTTTACTATCTTAACATATATATATATACTAGCACAATTACAAATTTGTGGCTGGTGAAAATGGCTCAGAGGTGGATGAAAGGAGTTAGAAGGAGGTCTAAGGAGGTAGTGTGTCCAGAACGTGACTGGTGAAGGCCAAAGGTTTAGGTTGGTATAGAAAATGAAACTCTAATCACTCATAAGTGGCAATCAACTAGCCACCATAGTAAATTTTAAATATGATTAAGTAAAAGTAAAAAAATAAACATGTAAAATGATGTCTTTATAATAGTGAGGAAGTTAGTGGTTGAAATCACAACCATTGATTTATTGGGACTACTAAGAATATTCCATCAATATTTAATCTTGTCCATACAAAACTGATTAAGCACTAAAAACCTATTAAATGTGCCCATGATCAATCGATGTATGCCTTTCGGAGTAATTATAAAATATTATATACATTTTAATATATTAATGTGAGAGTTACTTGAAAAAAGCAAGTAATACAGACGCACTGTCGTTTAGTGTTTTTTGCTGCTGTGTCGTCGTCTTGTATTATTTAAGTAACGTAATGTTTGCTTACCATTTCCATGGCCTATTCGAGAAATAATTGTTTCCTGGGCTGTAGGTAATTCTTCCTAACTTCTTTTAAGTAATTGGAATGGCAGAAACCAGACTGTTATCCTTTCAGTAATGCGTTCAGTATGGATGTAATGGCAGAAACCAGACTGTTATCCTTTCAGTAATGCGCTCAGTATGGATACATCCAGGAAAGCAGGTGAATAGGTTTTGATTTGTTTTTTTTTTGGTTTTTATATATCTGCCAACTATTGTTTTGGAGAGTGTTTTTAGGTGGTTTATTAAGGGTATCATCAGCTGTATGGTAGTCATTAGACTCGTGAGGTGCAGATGTTAAATAAATGATTGATTACTTCATGTGCTAATTTGAAGTGAATGTTACAGGTATAGTGCGCAAGCTTGAGAGCGTCTGCATACTGTTGGTTGTTATTTAGGGAGTATTATTTGAATAAAATGGCTTC
Source organism: Picea engelmannii (assembly GCA_009831015.1). Taxonomy (NCBI): domain Eukaryota; kingdom Viridiplantae; phylum Streptophyta; class Pinopsida; order Pinales; family Pinaceae; genus Picea; species Picea engelmannii. The sequence goes on along the minus strand of ML843651.1, from coordinate 11,748 downwards.
CTTTGTTTTGTGGTTTTGAGTGGTTTATGACTGTTAAGTGTTCTACCTTAGTGGTACGGAGATGCTGTAGAGTGTGCCAGCCATTATGAAATGGATTTGAGAGTTGCTTGAAAAAGGAAGTAATATAGATGGATTGTGGTTTATCGTATCTTGCCGCTGTTCATCATGTTGTATTAACGTCATGCTTACTTACCATTTCCATGGCCGATTTGAAAAATTATTTATCCTTGGGCTGTAGGTCATTCTTCTTTATTTCATATAAGCAATTCAAATTCGAATGGTAGAAACCACACTTTTATAATAATAATAATAATAATCTATTTTTAAGGTCACTGCTAAGCCAGCACACCAAATTGGTGTATTAGACCCCCTTGTTTGTGGGACAAGGGACCCCCCTCCGCCCAGCATTTTACTGGTAAAGTCTACGAAGGTATACATACCCTACCCCCTTATGGATTTGAACCTATGACCTTTTAAGAGGAAACACATGTTCTTAACCATTAGGCCATACTTTCAGTAATTCTCTCAGTTTAGATACATCCAGGAAAGCAGGTGAATAGGTTTTGATTTGTTTTTTTTGTTATTACATTTCTGTACACTAGTATTTGGGTAAGTGTTTTCAGGTTGTTTATGAAGGGTTCAATATTCCACAATCAGCAGGTGTTTGGTAGTCATCTGGCTTGAGCTGTAGATGTTTGATTATTTGAAAACAATATTCAATGAATAATTGATTCACTACAGGTGTTGTAACGTCGTTAAACATGTCTACATCTGTTCTGTAGTTTAAAAAGTTACGGTTTTGCGATCTCCTGATCTTGAAGTTCCTATTGCATGTGGATCTGTCGAGGATGCCTGAGAGGGAGTTGGAGTAGTGTGCCATCCATTATGAAATCGACTTGAGAGTTGCTTGAGAAAGGAAGTAATACAGATGGATTATTTAATATTTTGTGACGTTATGCTTCCTTGTTATTTCCATGGCCGATCTGAGAAATAATTGATACTTCATCAGTAATTATCAGTACGTATACATCCAGGAAAGCAGGTGAATGGGGATTTTATGTGTTTTCTTTGGTTGTCTCTGTCAACTAGTATTTGGTAGACTGTTTTCAGGTACACTATCGAGGTTTCACTCTTCCACAATCAGCAGTTATATGGTAATCATCACACTGGTGAGGTCTAGATGTTAAATGAATGATTGATTGTTTTCTTGAAATCGTTATTCAATGAATGCTTGATTGATTAGAGGAATTGTAACACTGCTTAACATGTCTACATCTGTTTACAAAGTTATGGTTTCAATCCCCTGATCTTGTCTAGTGCCCTTGTACTGTATAAGTTGAAGTTCCTCAGGCCCGTGGATTTTTAGAGGATGCCTGATTGGAAGTTGCAGTAGAGCGTGCCATCCGTTGTGAAATGGACTTGAGAGTTGCTTGAAAAAGGAAGTAACACAAACAGACTGTGGTGTAGTGTTTCCTGCCGTTGTTTAATTGTTGTATTATTTAATATGTAGTAAATCTCCCGAAATCTTGGATTGTTGCCACGTGTCTCCTCAAGATGGACGGTCATCCTGCGTTTCGCAACTTGCAACCTCCGGTGACACAAATCCTCTGTCAACTTGAAACCTCGGTAGGTAGCCGAAATACCGACGGTTTCCTTGATCTCCGCCACGTGTCCCAACAAATGGACGACTGTGATCTTTTTGCTATTTTGGGACTTCCATCGTGGAGTGTCCCGACCTTTGTCAACAAGACCTCCGATATCCCGAATGCCAAAATCCCGATGTGCTCACTCTTTTCGGGACTTTCACCTCTCCTGTTCGTGAAGGCTTAACCCTCGTGCATCTCCTGACAGATCCGACGGCTGTCGAGTGTTTGCTCAAGATCTGACGACTGTTGGCTATTCTGAACAAGATCCGACAGCTAAGAATCTCTTCTGCCCTACGCGCTCCAAAGGACTAAGCCTCGTGCACTTTCTCACGGATCCGATGGCTATCGGTCCTCTGCACCAAATCTGACGGTTGAAAGTCTTCCGTCGTTGCTAGGCTCTCCTCGTCCTTACTGCAGTCGACTTGCACCTTAGGTCTATTCGCAGGGCCGATCTTACGGCTGCAACTGCTCGTTCTTGGCTGTTCTTGCAAAGAGTTTTCTCTTGAGGAAAGAAATTCGTGAATCTTTCACGAATTGAAAGATTTTCACGAATTCTTTAAAGCTTTGTGTTCTCTGCAACAATCTTTGACGGATTTGTGAGATTTCCTGAAATTCTTTAAACGATTCTGCCTTCTGCAGGAATCTTTCACGATTTTGAACGAATTTCTTTGAATTCTTCAAATGTTCCTCCAGCGCTTTTTCGTGAATCTTTGACGAATTTGTAATTGTTCATGAATCTTTAAACTTTCTCCTTCCTCTGCAAGCTTCCTACGCTGATCTTTTGAGAGTATTACGGACAGCTTTCCAAACCTTGTGAAAAGTCTGTGTCGCATGCTCTCGTGATCCGTGTACGCTCTGCGCTGTGAGGATCGTGTTGCTTGTGTGAAGAGGCTTACCACTCTTGCTCTGATACCATGATAAATTGTGAAGCAAGAAATGCAGAGAGAAAATAACAGAGCAGAAATAGTATTCAATATATTGAGAATGTAAGGGAAAAGTACAATGAGAAGAGTTAACTAAGATGTTTTATGCAAAATGAAAATAGCTGAACTAAATAAGCTCAAGCAAATCAAGAAAAGAAAGTACAGCTGGCCAAGACAGCTGGCAGTGTACAGTCATCCTCTTGAGGTTACATTATATTTAACAATCCGTTGTAAACAATCAGTTGTGAAATGGACTTGAGAGTTGCTTGAAAAAGGAAGTAACACAAACAGATTGTGGTGTAGTGTTTCCTGCCGTTGTTTAATTGTTGTATTATTTAATATGTAGTAACGTCATGCTTCCTTGCCATTTCAATGGCCCACTTGAGAAATAATTGATGCTTGTGCTGTAGGTCATTCTTTCTTCCTTTGTATAAGCAATTCGAATGGGAGAAACCAGCACTTTTATCGTTAAAAAGTAATTCTTTCAGTACAGTTGTGTCCAGGCAAGAAGGGGAATATGTTTTGATTCGTTTTCTTTGTTTTTTTTTTATGTCTCTGTCAACGAGTATTTGGGAGATTCTTTTCAGGTTGTTTATTAAGGATTCAAATCTTCGTACGAGCCATCAGAATCTGGTGAGGTGCAGATGTTAATGAATGATTGATGATAGGAGTTGCAGCATCTTTCAACATCATCTGAAGTTTAAAAAATTACGGTTATGCAATATCCTGATCTTGTCTACAGAGTGCCCTTGTATTGTATAAGTTGGAGTACCTGTGGCCTGTGAATATGATGTAGAGGATGACTCTCAGGGAGTTGCAGTAGAGCTTTGTATCTTGAAAAAGTAATATAGACGGAATGTGGTTTAGCGTTTCTTGCCTCTGTTTCATTGTGTTGTATTATTTAATATGTAGTAATGTCATGCTTCCTTGCCATTTCTTGGTCCTTTTGAGAAATAAGTGATAGTTGATTCTTTCTTCCTTTATAAAAGCATTTCGAATGGCGCAAACTAGACTGGCTATACTTTTAACACTAATTTTTGTAACATTGTTCAGCTTGTGGCGAACACACTTCTCCAGATTTGAGGTAATCTATTAAGGGTTGAATCTTCTACTATCAGCAGTTGTATTTTAGTCATCACACTGGTGAGGTGCAGATTTTAAATAAATGATTGTTTACTTGAAAGCGATATACAACTAATGACTGTTTGATTATAGTTGTAAGATTGTTCTACATGTCGACATGTGTTCATGTGGTCTATGGATCTTTAGAGGATGCCTGACAGGGAGTTGCAGTCATCCATTGTTTCCATGGCCTATTTGAGAAATAATCGATCCTTATTTAGGTCATTCTTTCTTCCTTTGTATAAGCAATTCCAATGGGAGAAACCAGACTTTTATTCTTAAAAGAGTATTTCTCTCGGTACACAGATACTTCCATGAAAGCGGGTGAATATGTTTTCTGTCAACGATTATTTGTGAGGCTGTTTTCTGGTTGATTATTAAGTGTTCAAATCTTCCACAATCAGCAGCTGCACGGACCATCAGTCTGGTGAGGTGCAGATGTTAAATAAATGATTGATTACGTGAAAACGATGTTCATTGAATGGATTATTGATTATAGTTGTGACATCGTTCAATATGTTATAAAGTTTAAAAAGTTACGACGGTTATGCAATCTCCTGATCTTGTGTACATAGTGCCCTTGTATTTTAGAAGTTGAAGTACCTGTGGCCTGTGAATATCTAGAGGATGCCTTTCAGGGAGTTGCAGAGTAGATAGTGCCGTCTTTTATGAGTAGCTGGTAAAAGAAAGTAATACAGACGGATTGTGGTTTAGCGTTTCTTTCCTCTGATTCATTGTGTTATATTTATTTTATATGTAGTAATATCATCCTTCCTTGCCATTTCAATGGCCTATTTGAGATTTAATTGATCCCTGGGCTGGAGTTAATTTTTTCTTCCTTTATTTTAGCAATTCGAATGGCGGAAACTATCCTTTAATGCTAATTCTCTTGTAGCATTGTCCAGCTTGTAGAGAACACAACTGACCAGATTTTAGGTTATTTATTGCGGGTCGAGTCTTCTACAACCCGCAGCTGTATGGTATTCATCACACTGGTGAGGTGCATATATTAAAGGAATGATTGATTGTTTACTTGAGGTGCATATAATTATTGATTAATTGTAGGAGTTGTAACATTGTTCAACATGTCTCCTGATCTTGTCTACAGAGTGCGCTTTTATTGTATTAGTTATTTCCTGTGTCCTATCGATCTTTAGAGGATGCCTGACAGGGAGTTGCAGTAGACCGTGCCATCCATTATGAATTTGATTTGAGAGTTGCTTGAAACATTGACGGATTCTGGTTTAGCGTTTCCTGCCAATGTTTATTTGATGTATTAATGACATGCTTTCCTACCATTTCCATGGCCGATTTCTTACTTTGTATGATCAATTCGACTGGGAGAAGCCAATTTTTTAATCCTTGAAAAAGTAATTCTCTCCGTACAGATACATGCAGGCAACAGGTGATTAGTTTTTTTTTCTTTTTGTTTGTTTTTTATAGATATAGTATTTACCTCAGTTTTGGTTATAGATTTGGGATTTTTACCTGTGATTTGTGTAGTTCATATTACTTAATAGGATATATTTAGTGGTATAGTTTTGTTTAAAACAAGCACCCCCACATCACTGGTTGGTGTTGTGTAAATTAGAAAAATAATTGTTCCAGCTTGTGGCGGACACAGCTTGACACAGCTTACCAGATACTCATAAAAGGATTTTGGCTGGGCTTTCTTTCAAATCCGGGGTTGTTGAAGAATGTAAAGGTATGATCGCGCATGGCTTATATTTATTTTAACTAGTAGTTTAAATTACGTATATTAATGCTTTTTTAAAGTCCTCTTTTCTTACAAGACGATTATTGTAATAAAGTCTCTCCTTGCAATAGTGCATCACTTTATCAGTGAACAGACAAGATTGTCCTGTCTTATAGAGGCAGAACATCAAAATCTTTTCATCCCAAAGCCATCGCTGGGCGGTGCTCTTGTCAACACTTTGTTGAAGATGGATTGAATTGAAGACGTTTTAGTCTTCAATTCAGTTGCAGGAATTAGTTTTATCTTGGCTGTACTCAAATACAGTCTAGTTATAATCTGTTATTAAGTTGTTACAGGATTTAGTTTTATCTTGGCTGTAATCAATACAGTTTAGTTTTATTTTGGTTTTAAAAACTAGCACAGTCGCAAAGTAGCTGGTGTTGCGGTTGGCTAACACTGAAAGTTATTAAGTTATTTGGATGGACAGCACTCTGATGAATTGATTAGTAAAGTATTGTTATCACAAAATGCCATTTATGTCTTAATCGAATGCCAGAACACATTTTCATTAATTTGAGATGATTTACATTCTCATTAATTTGACATGATCTGAATTTAATAATTATGTTTTCGAAGGTGGTTGTTTTATAATGTTTATTCCTTGTGTGTATAACACAACCAAACTGAACAACAAATCCTTGAATTTAACCGAATACATGTATTGTATAGGTAGCAAAAAAAACTCAAATAGGAACATTGATTTAAGAGGATTGCAAGATATATCAAGATTTGAGAAATTTTAAGAGGATAAGATATATTAAGATTTGGGAAATTTCAAGTAGATCCAACTTCTTTTGTGTGGTAAATTTCTTGTATTTCAACAATGTTATAGAGATAGATGTTATAGATCTCTGAAATTGGATTCAAGTAATGCACTAACCTTAAAAAATTATAATAATAGATTTACATCTACATATTGTTATTTACATATAAAAATTATAGATTTACATCTACATATGGTTATTTATATTTAAAAATTATTTACATCTAAAAATTATATTTAAAAATTATTTACATCTAAAAATTATATTTAAAAATTATTTACATCTAGAAATTATAGATTTACATCTACATATTGTTACATTTACATTTAATTTAATTTGGGATGGCCAGTAGAGGTCGAAACCCTTAGCTTTAAAACTATATATAATGACTCGATCTACTAACAATCATAAATGCAGAAATTAGACGTCGGGCATTGACTTGGGACCAAAATGACTCGATCTACTAACAATCATAAATGCAGAAATTAGAGGTCCTGCATTGACTTGGAACCAAGGTACTTGTAATTTGACTTTAAACAAAATTACCTCAATTGACATAACCATCGATTTTTAACACATGAAAACTTCAATACAATTTAATTAAGTCACAAAAGTAGTGAGAGGTCACGCATCGACTTGGAACCAACATACTTGTAATTTGATTTAAAACAAAATTACCTTAATTTACATAACCAGTGATCTTTAACACATGGAAACTTCAATACAGTTTAAAACTTCAGTAAAATTTAATTAACTCAGAGGTGAGGCATTGACTTGGAATCAACATACTTGTAATTTGTCTTTAAACAAAATTACCTCAATTGACATAACCATTGGTTTTTAACACATGGAAATTTCATTACAATTTAATGAACTCACAAGAGTAGTGAGAGGTCAGGCATGTTATACCTGGTGAGTTGGAAATTTTTTAGATCCTTCGATCACTGGTTCGTATGTTGTATCTTTTGCAATTGGTGAACATTTGGTTGGTTTACCTTTAAATGTATTATATGGAAACCTTTCACTTGACCTTTAACACCATGGTAAAACTAAATCAAAGCCCTTTAGACATGGCTTCCAATACACCTCAACCCATGAACTTTTGTAGAGGAATAACATTTGACCTTGAACACCATGGTAAAACTAAATCAAAGGCCTTTAGACATGGCTTCCAATATACCTCAACCCATGAACTTTTGTAGAGGCATAACAATGTCATGGGGGCATATGGTTAGGTTGGTAGGAGGAGGAATCATCATTAGGGCATTTCCTCAAATCGTATTTTATGGCACCACTTGTTGATGAAGCAAATATATAAGACTAAATTCATGGTGCATATGGATAAATAGAGAAGTGCATAAACATAGCAATGTTGATATTATAGTAGCTGCGAGAAGTATTAACTTCCATGTGTAACTTTTGACAAGAATATTTCAGGAAGCAAGAGAAACCCTAAAGCTTTGGATAATAACCCTAGAAGACGAGTCGGTTCAAGAGAATAAATTAATATTGAGTTATTAGCCTCCAAGAAGAGAAGTTGGCCTTAAGATGGAGCAATATAAATAGAGGGCGCTAAAGCTCATTTGGACACACTCACTCACCACTGCATAAGGACAAGAAGTGCGCATGAGTGAAGGAGAATTGCAATTGTTGTAGTGGTGACTTTGCCTTGGGTTATTGGTTTGGATTTTCTGCTTGGTCTTTGGTTATCCTTGTTTAGTGGGATAGCCTTGGTTGCCTATTGGTTTTTTGTCATAATTATCCTGTCTGTCAAGGTTAAGGTGCTCGGGGAAGGCCTTTGTGTCTATGGTTGGGTGACAATATTGTTATATTGTCTATGGTGGAACATGCACACTCATTTTTCTAACAGGTTATGGGCCCACATCTCCTTCAACCAGTTTAACCACTAGAAGGAAGCTAAGCCATAAGATTATAAATCTCGTTGAAGAACTGTTGCTAGGGTTACTAGCAGGTGCAGTTACTGAAGCAATGTCACTAGGGTTACTAGCAGGTACAGTTGCAACTGCAAACCCTAAAACCTCTCGCCCAACACCTTATGATGAAACACTTTGTTAAGGAGAGGATATTCTAGTGCACCTTAGTCTAGTCCACCTATTGGCACTCTCAAAAGGTAAAAATGTCAAGGTTGAAATTTTGAGTCAAAGTCAATGTTTGATTAGTCAAAGTCAAAGTTTGACCAACTATTGATCAACATAAATCATGAATGAAAAGGCAGATCATCTACACTATTCAACTCTTACAAGAGCTCTTGAAGATGACATGTGGATAATTGACAGTGGAGCTTCCAAGCATATGACAAGAAACTAGGTCAGACTCCAATATGAATGAAAATAAGACTTCTCACAAAGTAGAACTTGGAGACAATAACACCTATCCAGTCAAAGGAATTGGTCAAGCCTCCATCAATTTGGAATTAGGTAACAATGTTCATTTGAGTAATGTCTTATATGTACCTGGTTTAGAAAATAATCTTGTATCTATATCTTGCTTATAAGACAAAGGAAATAGAATAACCTTTGTAGATGGTGAAGTACTATCTTGGTTTAGAGACTCCAACAGAGTTATTGGAACTCCTGAAGGTAGATTATACATACCACTAGAACGAAATGATGAAGCTCTTATACATGATGAAGTCAATCCCAATGAACTTTGACATAGAAGGTATGCCCATCCTAACTATCAAGCATTACCTTTCCTCAAGAAAATGGTTGAAGGAATACCAGAATTACACTTTGTACATGAAGGAATTTGTAGAGGATGTGCACTTGGTAAAAATATTAAGGATCCATTCTCAAGTAGTGATAATAGATCCAAGGAAATCCTAGATTTAATACATTCATATGTTTGTGGTTAGATGCCAGTGAATCTCTAAGAGGTTCTCTTTACTATGTGACCTTCATAGATGATTACTCAAGAAAGAATTGGTTATATCTCTTGAAGACAAACGATGAAGTTTTCAATAAGTTTCAGGAATTCAAGGAAGAAATAGAAGACCTCACAAGCAAGAAAATCAAGACTTTGAGAACAAATAATGGAGGAGAATACACATCCAAGGAATTTGTTGCATTTTGTGAATCAACATGGATTAGGAGGGAGTTAATTGTTCCTCATAATCCTCAACAAAATGGTGTGGTATAAAGGAAGAATAGATCCATTGAAGAAACCATGAAGGCACTAATGAATGATCAAAGTCTATCCATGTTCTTATGGGGAGAAGAAGCCATGACAAAAATATATGTTCAAAACAGAAGTCCCCACCGCATATTGAAGGATATGACTTCAAAAAATTCCTTCTCAGGAAAGAGACCTAGTGTTGAACACTTAAGAATCTTTGGTTGTCACGTTTACATTCATGTTACCAAGGACAAAAGGAAGAAACTAGAACCCTCAAGAAAGAAGGGATATTTGTTAGATATAGTGAATCATCCGAAGCCTTCAAAATATATATTCTAGAACAACAGAAGATTGAATTCAGCAGAGACGTTTCAAAATATCTATAGAAGAATCCATGGAAGAAGAATATGAAGAGCCTAAATAAGAAAGCACTTGTCTTCTAGAAAGTCACAATGAAGAACCATAATAACCTGATTATCCAATGCAACCATGTGAACCTATTGAATCTATCATTGTACCCAAAACTAGAAAACGTCTAGCTTGGCTTGAAGCTACTCTACAAGAAGCAGAAAGACTCAAAGCTCCAAGTGGCACTTTCAGAGAAAGCAATAAGCCCAAAAGATTCTCTAGCTATGCAACACATATGACAAAACTTATAAATGAAGAACCCACCACATTTGAATAAGTTGTTCAAAAGAAACAATGTAAAGAAGCCATTATAGAAGAATACCAGTTCATCATGAAAAATGATGTGTTGGAAATTGTGCCTAGACCCATGAAAAATCGGTGGTAAATTCAAAATGGGTCTACAAGATCAAACATGTTATATAGATGAAATCCTAGATAAATACAAGGCAAGGTTCGTGGCTAGAGGGTTCTCCCAGAAGGAGGGAGAAGACTATGACGAAACCTTTGCTCATGTTGGCAGATATACTTCTATTAGAGCCATTATGTTTCTTGTTTCCTCCACGAGATGGAATTTACATCAGATCGATGTAAAGACAACTTTTCTCAATGAAACAATTAAAGAAGTATACATTGAACAACCTTATGGTTTTGAGGTGTATCCCAGAGACACTCATGTTTGCAGATTAAAGAAAGCCTTGTATGGACTCAAGCAAACTCCAAGACCTTGGTATGCCATAATTGACAGTTACTTAATAAGATTTGGTTTCTATAAGAGTCACGCAGATCCAAAACTCTACTACAAGGTTGTGAACTATGCACTTGTGATTCTATTGTTGTATGTCGACGATTTATTCTTGACAGGGGCAATCTCTCATCACCCAGTGTACGAAGGAATTAAATTATGAGTTCGATATGAAAGATCTTGGTCCCATGCACTATTACTTGGGACTAGAAGTATGATAGAAGTGTGGTGAAATCTTCCTTAAACAAGGAAAATATGTAGTGAAGATTCTTCATAAATTTGGAATGAGGGATTGCAAATCCATTGCCACTCCTATGACCACAGATATAAGAAAAGTAAGAGACTTAGATTCTGATCCAGTAGACCTGACACTATATCGGAAATTGATTAGGTTGTTGATGTATCTAGTGAATACTCGACCAGATATTTTCTTTGTTGTAAACACTTTAAGCCAGTGCCTGGTGGAACCTAGACATGCGCACTGGATAGTTGTAAAGCATGTTCTAAGATATGTTCGTGGGACCTTAAAATATGGGTTAATATACACCTCAACTAGTGATATACAACTTCATGGATTCATAGATTTAGATTGGGTAGGGAGTGCAGAAGACAGAAGGAGTACTTCATGGATGTGTTTCAGTTTGTGCTCTGTTATGATATCATGGGACAAAAAGAAACATAAGTTTGTCACACTTAGCACAACAGAAGTAGAATATATCACATCATGTGAGGCATGTACCAAAGCAGTATGGCTGAGGAAGATGATTTTTGGATTATTTCATCAAGTACCAGATTCGACCGTCATATACTGTGACAATCAATGTTGTATGAGGCTATCAAAACACCGAGTATTTCATGACCGGTCGAAACATATTGAGATCAAATACTACTTTATTCGTGATAAAGTCCAGGAAGAAGAAGTGAAACTCCAGTATATCTCCATAAATGAGCAGGTAGCATATATTTTGACAAAGCCTTTGTCCGGGATAAAGTTTGTGTATTTAAGGGACAAGATGGGGTCCATGGAGATAACTCCCTTAGATGAAAGGGAAGAGATGGCTCCCCAGGATGGGAGGGATCACTGATATGTTATTGATTCACGTGCAGTCATTTTCCAGTTTGGAAAATGGTCTAGGTTGGGCATTTCCTTTCCAGTCTAGTAAAAAAAGTGGTTCAAGATTTCTGACGGAAATTCATTTTCCAATTCGAAAAATGGTCAAGATCGGATAGTCATTTTTGTAATGAAAAAGGT